>CAIGRP010041900.1:0-10016 GCA_903798385.1 Fraxinus cuspidata
TTTTTTTTTTTTTTAAAATTTAGTTCAGTGCTATACTAAACCTATATATCCCTGATTGACCTTCATTTTTTAAAGAAAATTTTGTAGTAAGTGATTTTTTAGAGAATGTACAGTTAAATGATATGAAATTTTTTTAGATTTATTTGAAAAATTATTTTATTAAAAGAATGTAATTAAAAATGGGTTTGAAAAAATTAATTTTGAAGAAAGGAGCTCCGACAAGAGCTTTTAATTATCAATATTGGACTCTTAAAGTAAACAAAACCTAATATCTCCTTTTAACAAATGGACATTGTGCAATCCATGTCACAACTTGTTTCATCTCATTCAATGACATTTGTACACGTCTTTTAAGTAGTGGTGTCAATTTCCTACAAGTAATTAGATAAATTTATGCAACATCGTACTCAAGAAACCTAATTGACACAAACCCACAAAAAGAGGATTTTCAGTAATCTTTGTAATTAATATATTTTTTTTCAACTTTTTAGCTTATTTTGGTAGTGCACCAAGAAACTTACGTAATCGAGATAGTATCTTTACATTTATTCTTTCATGCTACTTCTACTCCCTCACTTTGTATATTTGGATGTTAGGTCTAGCCTCCCTTAATGCTTGTATCAAAATTTACTATTCTATAGAGAGTCCGAGAATTCAAACCCCTAACCATAAAAGACCCGACTAAGTTGAGTGGAGTGTTTACTATATATAAAAAAACAAAAAACAATCTCTATTAGTATTATAAACGACTAAGTTGAGTGGAGTGTTTGCTATATATAAAAAAATAAAAAATAATAAAATCTCTATTGGTATTATAAATTATGGTCTTCAACTTTATCAATTTCTAATCCATCCAAAAGAAAGCAACCAAAATTTGTGGTTAAGCATGTGAGGTTTCATGCATGCATCTTTGTAAGAAAACACTAAAGAGAAAATTATTACACTTCTACTATTTGAGAGATATAGTTGCAAGATAATGTATTTAGTATATAATATAAAGATAAGATTTTCTTCAAGAGAATACAAAGATAAAGCTTAAAAGAATCTTAATATTATCTCTACCTTCCCGTGAAATTTTTGGTGAACTTTGGTTATTTTATGAAAGTCAAAAGACAAGCCATATGTACTATATTTCAACTGTCAAGCATGGATGATGATAACAGCCTGCAACTTTTAAGTAATATTTTTTCAAAAAAAGTAATGGAATGGATAACCGTCCTTCCATGACTTTTTTTGGTAAAGATTGTAATAAAATATTCAATAGCATAAAAAAAATAATAAGTTCAAATTTTTATCTAAATTTATCTATACTTAATATTTTTCAGTATTTCAATTTATATTTAGTGATCTAACTAAATAAAGAACATGGTTGCAAAATAAACGAGGCGAGAGGTATGTCAAAATTCGTCAACCTAAAAAGAGGGATGGCTGATCGATCAACCATATGTATATGTAGCCGATCGACTTGAAAAGCCTATGAGTGAGGGTTGAGTCATCCCTCACTCACTCAAGCCGCTACCCACATGTCTTAATGACTTTGAACTACCTTTGAAATTCACTATACATTTTTCAAAATGGATAAAGACATGCTTCCCCCTACATAGTGTGGTAAAAAATAATACATGATTCTAAAGATTCTTGCACGATGTCAACAAGGTAAACACCTATATATAAGACTTGAAGGATGGAGGTATTCTCTCTTAAATTCATTACCAATGTATTGCAGCTCTCTCATAAATTTTTAAATCTCTACATTATACTAATCCTCACATTGAAAGAAGAGTTTTTTTGGCTCCCGTATTTCAAATCATCAAAGCATTGGAAAGCATGTTCGAGCAACTCCATTTGCATTAGTAACATTGTCAATTATCTAATCAAGTCACAAAATATAATTTTACACAAAGAAGCTTTCAGGAATTAGTGTTAACAATATTATGATCTCATTGACCTATCTATGTAGCTTAGAGCTTTCAATGTTCAAGTACGACTACATAATTGTAAACGAGATATTCTACCACTAATCTAATAGTCCTTCGTACAAGCTACCAAATAGTGAGTAGCATTGTGCTAAAAGGGCGATGTACATTTTCACTCTTTTTTTTTTATATGTCCCCATGCTCCATTTTGTCCCATGTGACATTGAGTATTATTTTTATATTTACTGCAGTGCAAGAGATCTCATCAACAAAAAAAAATTTGAAGAAATTTCTACCCCCAGGTTAAAAATTTCATCTCACCGTCTGCTCCGATCCCCTCCATTCGTCTGCAAGTATGTTCTTTGTAGCAAGACCGTAGTCCGTAGAGTACAAATATTTAAAATTACCGACATTTTCTTCCTAAATATAACTACAATACTACCATTTATCGTCTTCAATTTTTAATGTTTTTGTTTTCTTGTCTTTTTCAGGTAGCGGAAAGGTTATTTATGCTTACTCACCACACCACTATCACAACAATTGTCCCTCCCATCTGCTGAGTTTGTTTCTCTGAAAAAAAGTTAATTGTAATTGTAAAACTTTCTTCAACTCTCTCGTGTTTCTTCCGGGTACATTGCAATTGACGTACTATATTTCCCAGCTCTGTTTGTCAAAAGTGTCTTTTTCTGCATATAATGTAACTTTAAAACAACTGCAATCTTAATGCCGATTTGCTCAAAACTGATTTAAATCACTCCATTGCACATTTCTAGTTATGGGTTGTCGCTAATTTTTCGGATTGCTTGTTATTTTTCTTGCTTTTGTCATTTCATTTTCTTGAACTTGTACTGAAGCAGTGAAAATTAGTTCCTGAAATAAATGGGTACTCGCTAAGTTTTTTGTTTTTTAATTTGCGGAGTTTGAAATTTCTAAAGTGTATGCTGCATAAATTTCGACCATGAAATTGATCTTAAGGCATTAGTTTTGCATTTTGTTCGGGTTTGATCGCATTTTGGTGAAAAGTAGTTATTTAGGAGGGATTTTTTGTGAAGTGATGGATCCGAGTTTTATTGAAGTCAACCGTTAGTTTACAATCTCTCCAAATGGCAAGAATCTCTTTATTTCGTTGATTATGATTCTTGATCAGTACGATATTCTTTTATAAAAAATTAGTAGTGTTTCGTATATGGAATATAAGTAGCCAAGTAAATTTTTGTGTGGAATTCAGTTAAGAATTCTGTCCTTACCCTGTTTGTAATTCATTGCTAACCAATTCTATTGTTCTTTTTAAAGAGCTTTTTCTATATTCGATTAAAATGTAAAATTCTTGAATTCTTGATACGATTTTCTTCTAGGGCCTCTTCAAAAGTTTATGATGAGTACAGAAAATGAATCAATGCTTAGTTCATGAGTAGTCTTTGCTTATGCAAATCTAGTTATAGGATTGTTGCCCTGTCGAAACTCATCAGATTCATGCCCAAGTTAGTGCCACTTTAGATACTCCAAAAATAAAAACTGCTCTGTTTTGGTATATTCGGGGTTATCATGGAAGAAACATTTGTTCCTTTTCGTGGAATAAAAAATGATCTGAAAGGGAGGCTTCTATGCTATAAACAAGACTGGAGTGGTGGACTACGTGCAGGTATCAGGTTTGTGATTTTCTCATACTTCAAATGTAATCACATATTCATTGTTTTGATTGTCTCAAATAAGGAAATAATATGAGATGGTTTTGCCCTTTGCTTGGAGAACTCAAATGATGATAACTGTTGAATTCAATGTTCTTACTCACTGTATCATCCAAAAATGTGTCTTAGCATTGTATTGTCTTGAAGGATCTTGGCTCCAACAACATACATATTCTTTGCATCGGCAATTCCAGTTATATCTTTTGGAGAGCAACTGGAAAGAAATACTAGTAAGTTTTTCTTATTTTGTTTTTAATTTTTCTCATGTTTTTGTGTCTCTTCTCAGATTATGTTATCTAAGATGTGCTGACAAATGATCCATTTATTGCAGATGGAACCTTGACAGCTGTGCAAACACTTGCATCAACAGCACTTTGTGGTGTGATCCACTCGATCATTGGTGGACAACCACTTCTCATTCTTGGTGTTGCTGAGCCAACAGTGTTGATGTACACATTCATGTTCAATTTTGCTAAAGATCGAAAAGATTTGGGGGAGAGTTTATTTTTAGCCTGGACAGGATGGTATTTCTTTACACTCGTGGAACATGAACTGAAGCATTTGATGTTGATTGTAGAATTTAACACTGTTATACTTAGGGTGTGCGTATGGACGGCCCTTTTGCTTTTCTTGCTGACCATCTTGGGTGCATGCTCTATTATCAACCGATTTACGCGCTTGGCTGGCGAATTGTTTGGTCTTTTGATTGCAATGCTCTTTATGCAGCAGGCAATTCGTGTGAGTATTAATAAAAATCGAAGTCCCTTTCCTTCTGTTTACTTTTTTTCTGTAGAACCAGTTCACTTCAAATATTTGATAGCCCTATAGATTCTCATTATCCTGCAAAAATAAACTAACTTTTATGCACAAACAGTTTTCCAAAAAAATTATAAAATGATTGGCTTCGCTGAAAAATTTTCGAATGCTCTTGAATCATTTAGCTGATAATAGAATTATTGAATCAGTCACCAGGTCAAAGGAATAATGGCTTTGCATTTTCTATCTTTATGACTAAGAGTACTAATTCCCGAATTTTTTTCATAACCTTTATGCTCTTAAAGCTCTTAGCTGATAAAAGAATTACTTAATCAATCACCAGGTCCAAGGAATAATTGCTTTGCATTTGCTATCTTTATGACTTGAGTCCTAATTAATACCCTTTCCGTTTGTTTAAATATTAGTTTCTATATATGTTCCATATCTATTGGTTTGTCCTAGGTTCTTTGGTTTTATTAAAATCTTGGCAGTTCTATGTCCCATCATATAAAGTTCCTTTCAGCCATCTGAACTATTGAGCAACTCTAAAATGAATTGAGTCTTTGATAGGGAGTTGTGGAGGAGTTTGGAATTCCAAAAAGAGAAAATCCGAACGAGACTGCATTTCAACCTTCCTGGCGCTTTGGAAATGGAATGTTTGCATTAGTTCTGTCCTTCGGTCTTCTTCTTACTGCACTGAAGAGCCGTAAAGCTAGATCCTGGCGATATGGAACAGGTGCTATGGACATATATGCAAAGCACACACAAAGCACTAATGGGCACGCGCATGGAACTCTAGTTAGAAACAAGAAAAAAGCAATTACAGCAGGAAGAAGAGAAATAGTTCTCATTTATCAAATTCATAATGTGGTTAAAATAATTTTCATATTCTCTTATATTATCATGGTTAGAACTCAACATATTTTCATATGTATTTGCTCAATTTCCCTACTGTTGATTGTAATTCGAAGGATGGCTTCGAGGATTTATTGCTGACTACGGTGTCCCACTCATGGTGCTTGTGTGGACTGCTGTATCTTATATACCGGCTAATGATGTTCCACGAGGGATACCAAGGCGGCTATATAGCCCAAATCCATGGTCTACTGGTGCATACTCAAATTGGACAGTCATAAAGGTGCTCCTACATCATATTCTCATAATGTCGGAAAAGGGATTTCTCATTCTCCTTTTTCTTTGCATTTTACTATAACATTTTGTGTAAATGTCGAATACTGTGCTAAATGCCTTGACAGGAAATGCTGAACGTGCCTCTACTATATATTATTGGAGCTTTTATTCCCGCCACAATGATTGCCGTCCTTTACTATTTTGATCATAGTGTTGCATCTCAACTTGCCCAGCAAAATGAATTCAATCTAAAGAAGCCTTCGTCTTATCACTATGACCTTCTTCTATTGGGTTTCTTGGTAACTTATTTAATTCAGTTGTAAATTTGCGTAAATCACTGAACCCAAGTGTACTCTAACACGTATATTCACTACAATAAGCTAATAACTGCTTTCTGCAGCTTTTACAAATTGTTTTCTGTTCTGATCAGGTCATACTATGTGGTCTTATCGGCATCCCTCCTTCCAATGGAGTTATTCCACAATCTCCTATGCATACAAAAAGTTTGGCCACTCTGAAACATCAGGTAATATGCATGAGGGCTGGATTTCGAGGTTTTGATTATCATATTGCTTCCATGACCCAAAAAAACCTCTCCTACAAATGAGTGTGCTGAAAAAATTTAATTGTTTTCGTATTTCGCCTAATGATTCTTGCCATTCTTCCAATCAACCAGTGCTATTTATTTTATGATGCCCAACCTTTCACGACGCGTTTATCACAAATTAGACCACCCTTTTCTTTTTATTATTGGCTTTCGAAAAACGATATTATCATTTATTTTCATCTTTCTCAAACAGCTTTTGCGAAATAAGCTTGTATCGACAGCTCGAAGCAGCATGCAGAAAAATGCAAATTTATCTCAGTTGTATAGGAGCATGCAAGAAGCTTACAACGAAATGCAAACTCCTCTTGTCTATCAAACTCCACAAGCTCTGGTATTTTCTAATTTAGCATAGTAGCCCATGAATATTTTCTTTTTTTGACTGGTCACTTGTCTGTATCAACTCACATGCTTCTTATTTTATTGCTTTTATAAGGGTCTGAAGGAGTTGAAAGACTCCACGGTCCAACGAGCCTCTAGCAGCGGATGCATAGATGCACCAGTCGATGAGGCTGTTTTTGATGTCAATAAGGATATTGATGATCTTTTACCTGTGGAAGTTAAAGAACAACGACTCAGCAATCTGCTTCAGGCATTAATGGCTGGGAGTTGTGTTGCTGCTATGCCTCTTTTAAAAAAAATTCCGACTTCAGTCCTCTGGGGGTACTTTGCTTTCATGGCAATTGAAAGTTTGCCTGGAAATCAATTCTGGGAGAGAATATTATTGCTTTTTACTGCTCCAAGTCGAAGATACAAGTATGTCAATTCTCATGTTCATGGCTGAAAGTTGCGTTTTAACTGACTTTCTTACTGTTTCAGTTCTCAGATATTTATAAGATGCAAGGAAAAAAAGGTGGCTGGTTTTTATCAGATTCTACATGCACTTAATATTAAACAAATTAGTTTAAGCTCAGAAAGCATCATCCCACCCCAAAATCCAGAAATGGCGGTTTTTGTTTATTGCTTATTTTGAAGCATTTAAGTGCTTGCTCGGGATAAGCTTTTAAGTGCTTATAAGCAGTGGGATCCAAGGAATATGAGGTTAAAAAATAGATAAAAGTTGTGATTCCCAAGGAATGTGTGGTTAAAAATAATGTTTGACTAGCTTATAAGATTGAAAAATCTTTGCCAAACATGCTCTAATTGTGATTTATTTGATCTGGAGTAAAGGAAGAATCTTTTTTGCTTAGTTTTCTCTTATTTTTCTTTCGTTTTCATTATTAATATATGTTAAACATCTGAAGGTCTTCAACTCTTTAATATTTTCAGGGTGCTAGAGGATTACCACGCCACCTTTGTCGAGACAGTACCTTTTAAAACAATTGCCCTTTTCACCATATTTCAAACAACCTACTTGCTCTTGTGCTTTGGCATAACATGGATTCCATTAGCTGGCGTCCTTTTCCCACTGTTGATTATGCTTCTCGTCCCAGTGAGACAGTATTTACTTCCCAAGTTTTTCAAAGGAGCACATTTACAAGACTTGGATGCTGCTGAATATGAAGAAGCCCCTGCTATAACTTATAACTTATCCTATGACGTAAGTCAATATTAATTTGTTTTCTAAAATTTCTTCTAAGCTCATTAATAGAGGATCTATTATTTTATTTCAAAAACCGCAATATTTGGCATGTTTCAAAAATCTTAATACAGTCTTAGGAGGGGGGCTCGGCCTGACCTCCAAGTAAAAGTGCATGAAAATTGACATACCCTCTCCTCGGATGGAGAGTACGATGTATATACATGTTAAAAGAAACTACACTTCATTAAATGGGATCTATTTAAATGAACTTTTGTCTTGTTTTCATGTTATAAACCTTTTATAAATCTGCAGGATCAAAGCGCACAGGCACGAGTCACCAATATTGACAGTGGTGAGGTTCTTGATGCTATCATAACAAGAAGTCGTGGTGAGATACGACAAGCCTGCAGCCCAAAAGTAACAAGTTCCACACAGTCGCCCCACGAGGAAATGAAGTCTGATTATAGCCCATCTTTGTCTCAAATGGAATACAGCCCTCGACTGAAGGAAATAAGGACCCAAATAAACACCATATCTGGTGGAAAAGGACTTGAAAAAAAGCAAACTCCAAGTCCTCAACCATCTTTACTTAGCCAAAGCAGTTGTGGTTCACCTCAACCTGATACCGTTTAAACCGTTCTGTTAGTACTCGTGTTATTGTGGTTACTGATATTTTAGAGGTCATTTGTGCATTTTCAATTTTTATTAAGTATTTGGTTGTCTAACTTTTCGATGTAGTATATTTTGCTTGTGTCGCGTATTTCTTGTATCAATACGCGTGGAAAATTATTTTATAATAATGCAAATATGTTAATTAACGCATATCCTTCATATTATGGTTTCTCTTTGTTCTCCTAATTTATTTTGTACAATACCAGGAATGAGCTGAGATTCAATAATCACATTCTCCACTGTAAAAGCAAATTCATAATGAGGGTTCTTAAGCCAACTGTTTGGGAAATTCCGTAAGTGTACGGATTGTCACAAGTAATAAAGTGAATTTATTAAATTCGAATATCGTCCCACAGAGATTATTATCTACTATAAATTTTAAAACTAACTTAATTTCAATTTAAATTAAAATCGTAACTAGTGATCAAATCAAGTTATGTTTTCTAAACGAAATTCTAATAAATAAAATAACAAACTATTAAATAAAATAGCAAACGTAAAATAACAATCTGGAGAAAAGATTATGTGATTGGATAGTTAGGATTTTCGATTTCACTTAGGTTATTTATTATACATTTAATTCCAATTTATTCAACAATTTTTCATACGTGCTAACGATGGAATTAACATATTATATTTAGTGATCTATCTCAAACAACACTAATTTTATTCATATGCCCGAACTTATTATATCTCTATATAAATTCACACATATATAAAAGCATTTTTCTTTAGGAATTCAACTAAGATCGCATAGCTTATAATTATCTCTCGATCTATTATAATATCTATGTTAATTATTGCACGAACTAGAATTATAAATCACCTCTCGATCTCAATATTATCCATAATTGTTGCTTAGATAATTAAAGCATTAAACACACAATAATTAACTAATAAGTAATAAAATGGCATGAAATCTTGAAATTAAACNTAGAATTATAAATCACCTCTCGATCTCAATATTATCCATAATTGTTGCTTAGATAATTAAAGCATTAAACACACAATAATTAACTAATAAGTAATAAAATGGCATGAAATCTTGAAATTAAACATATAATAAAACCCTAAGCTACATCATCAATCGTAACAATAAAAATATTTAGCCGCTCATAATATTGAATTTAAACACGCAAAAGTGGAAAGACATCACAAAAAATTGACGAAACGTGAAGCTTTTCATGTGTGGCGTCCAATTTCCATTTGTGTGCTTGTATATAAGTGAACTTCAGCCAAATGAAATTCAGTCTTAGTTTCTTCCAATCACCAGCTTCTATTGTGCACATATATATAATGACTTTCCACCTCATTTTACTTCCAAAATTCACCTGACTTCTTATGCGTGAATGAGTATATATAATCAACACACACACACATATATATCAAAAACAGCCCACTATCCAACAGTTTCCTCCTTCTCTTCCATGTGAAGCAGTCGTTTTTGTGCGTGAATAATAGTGTCTCAATTCTTGTGCGCGTTCCTTCAATTTCAGCCCATCTTTTTCCTTCACGAAGCTGCTGCCTTCTCTTTTCTCTCCTGCCAACCGTGCACTCTGTGTGTGTGTAACATAAACCACCAATAATTTGGTCAATTTAGAAATCCAATTTGAGGCCCAATTAACTTTCCATACCAAATTAAATTAATTCTTCTTTTCGAGTCCAACAACTTTCATGTGATGCGAGTTAATCCTTGAAATAAATTTATTTGTGCAGCCCATGCCAAT
>CAIGRP010041907.1:0-10108 GCA_903798385.1 Fraxinus cuspidata
GGTTCGAGGTGTATAAACTAGTGTAAGAGAGCAAGGATTTCCGAGTACAATGCACAGCGTAACAATTTTCATACCTTGGATATCCTCTAAGCATATCTTGACAATCCATGTAGAGATTTTATCATTGCAACAATTTTGTTACTTTACCAATGTCAGAATCATGCTTAAATATATAAAAAGTACAAAGAGAGAATATCAACACAAGATAGATAAAAAAATGTGGGGGTTAATTAAACGATATAAAAAGAAAAAAATAAAATAAATAAACAAAATTGTTAAAACTAAAAATAATTAAACTAGTAATCAAATTAAAAATAAATGAGCAATAAAAATTCAAATTAAAGCTAAAATTAATTAAAACTAATTAAATACAATAGTCCCCGGCAGTGGCACCAAAAACTTGATCATTTGAAAACCCGAAAATGTACGGGATCATGGTCAAGTAATATAATGATGAATAGAATATCGAACCCACGAGAATTATGTATTTGACCGAGTTAAAATTAATTCAAATTTTATCGAATAGCAAACAAATTTTGTGAGGTTCGAGGTGTATAAACTAGTGTAAGAGAGCAAGGATTTCCGAGTACAATGCACAGCGTAACAATTTTCATACCTTGGATATCCTCTAAGCATATCTTGACAATCCATGTAGAGATTTTATCATTGCAACAATTTTGTTACTTTACCAATGTCAGAATCATGCTTAAATATATGAAAAGTACAAAGAGAGAATATCAACACAAGATAGATAAAAAAATGTGGGGGTTAATTAAATGATATAAAAAGAAAAAAATAAAATAAATAAATAAAATTGTTAAAACTAAAAGTAATTAAACTAGTAATCAAATTAAAAATAAATGAGCAATAAAAATTCAAATTAAAGCTAAAATTAATTAAAATTAATTAAATACAATAGTCCTCGGCAATGGCGCCAAAAACTTGATCATTTGAAAACCCGAAAATGTACGGGATCATGGTCAAGTAATATAATGATGAATAGAATATCGAACCCACGAGAATTATGTATTTGACCGAGTTAAAATTAATTCAAATTTTAATCGAATAGCAAACAAATTACAAACAAATTTTGTGATTTTTTTATGCTGTTCTCTAAATTATGAATTAAACTATTGAAAATATGTAAATGTATTTTTCAAATATGTGAGATGCATTGCTAAGATATCGAATCCCCCTTATTATTCCATTTTTAGTATAATTAAAGTGACAAATTAAAATCGTTTATGCTGGTCAGTGTTCCTAATTTAATTGAAAGCCTCTCTTGATAGCGATCAAATCTATTCCCCTCATGTGACCCTTCTATATCTCGATGGAAGATACAAATATGATAAATACATTAACAAGTACTAGAATACGTATTAAAACCATATAAAGTATAGATGTACATTTTTATCTTCTATCGAACCTTACAATATTTATTATAATGAGCTTAAACCCTATTATCTCTCTTGTAATAATAAAATTCATTAACAATTGAATTGATGATCAAGCAATTGAAAAGAATAATAAAAATGATAATAAACATACACAAATCAAATCAAATTAAAGTCAAAATAATTAATTAGAAACTAAAAATATAATAACAAAGGTTCATCTCATCCTAACAATATATAAAATTAGCATAACATATCGAAATTACAAGAAATCATATTTAAGTGAAAAGATATAACTCGAATTTTTGATTAATTGAAAAGACGAAGATGAAGATGAATTTTGAAATCTTGAATCTCTTCAATGGTTTCTTTATGAATCTACACTTGTGTCTTCTATTCTTTGTTCAAAAATCAGGTTTAAATATTCACTTGATTGAATTTTTGCAAATTCCATTCAATTTTCTCACAAAAAATTATGAATTCTCCTCATTTGTCGATAATAATTGATGATTATATTGGAGTATAATATGTATATGAGAGTTCCTTAAATATGTATTATGCTGTTATGTATTTGTAGGAGTTGAAAATTGATTGAAAATCACGTCCAAATTGGTTTTCAAAAGAGTTCCAATCGAATAAGGAAAGTTCTATTCGCGCGCAGAGTTTTTATCTCTGCACAGCAGTCAGTATTTTGACTATTACTTTCTCTACAAATATCCGATTAAGTCGATTGAAAGTGAGTTTGAAAGATAACTCAAATGGCTACAACCTTTCTAGATATACAATTTTCTCAATTCGAACGTTTACATACCAAAAATGGGTCTCAATATTCAGTTAAAAATTTGGAATATAACTTGTGCAATTGGAAATTGATTTTGATCATATTCCATTCCTTTTTGAGTTCTAATTCCATCCAATTATCTCTTAACAATTTTTAAAGTATCTTTTGTGTCCGAATCAATTATTGAATATTTACAATTTGGTCATCAAACTTTGAATTTTGCACATTTTCACCAATTTTCACTTTTTGCTTTCAATTCCTCATTCAACCATTGAGTTTTACCTATATGACATAAGATACAATAATTTAGGATATATTTTGTCAAAATGACTATCAAATATTTCTATTTTAGACTCCAAATAAGTGTATAAAATATACTTATCATTTATGACATTTCAACTGGAATGAATGGTGACTCGTGTCATTTTGAATGAAAGACAATGTAAAGAAGAAGAATTTTTTTAAAATCAATTTTTTTTTATGATAAATTGCAAGAGTTACTCTTAAGAAAATTCTCTCTTTATGATGATATTTTTATGACGGAGTATATATTGTTATTTCCCAAATCAGTATCTTATAGCTGTAGATATCAATCTGTCCACTTTTCTTAGTTCTCAACGTAGCCACCACATGGTTAATTAATAATTTTAACCATACATTCCATTAACTTTTATCAAAATTTACTAAAAATTTGATTTTATCTAAACCAAAATAGAGGTTAGGAGTGTTAAGTAGGGTGAACGGTTCGATATACCTTATTAGCAAGTTGAGCAGTGTTTCTCTCATACGAGCTACATGTCAGTCGACTCGCGAGCAAATTTTTTGAAGGTTCGGAGTATATAAATAGGAACAAGAGGTAAATCAATTTCATCTCAATTCAGCATTGTCTACAATCTCCTAATACTCTCATCTCATTAGCAGTTTAATTTTGCAATTCTTATACAATTATTCCTTTATTTCCAAGTGTTACATTAATTCCTAATTTCCTTGTACTAATATTTCTTCAATATTATACATTTGTTCCTCTATTTTCAAATGTTTATTCAGTTCCTGTTATCAATTAATTGTTTTAGATATTAAATTTTCTATAACATTTGTTACGAATTAAATAGGATTCATGAACCTTGATGATGATGTTAACAAATTATTCGATAGTTCCATTACTTGTGTATACAATTTTTCTCAAGCCTACGATCCTTTAATAATATTGTTACAACCGAACCAGCAACATTGAACATAATGACGAGTTAGAAGAAATGGCCTCTACAAAGTGGCAAAAGAATAAAAAAAATCATGATTTTACTTTTGAATGTTGGAAACACTTCACGAAAAAAGACAATTGAGAATGGAAAACTTATTTGAAAACAAAATTGTAATTACTGTGGAAATAACTTCACTTAGATACCAAAATTGCCATTACCCGGTACAACATGCATTACGAAAAATGCCTTGCTCGTGTTGGGATTGCCGACAGTAGGGAAACTCAACTTCAATTTTTTTCGAGCAAAGAGAGACCTTCTGGAGCAATTCTTGGAAATGGGGTTTACAATCCAGAAAAATGCAGGAATGCATGGTTATGTTCGGAGCTATGTCGAGTTGTCTCCATTAACAATAGAAAGCGTACAATTGATAAAATACATACAAAAATCCAACCCAGGTAGAGATTAGTAGAGGTACGCTTAGAGACGATACTATTAATTTATATGTTATTAGAAAATCACATATTATTGATGAGCGTGAACGGCACCAAGAGGCGAGTTTGTGAGGGCGAGCCAAGTCCCCTTTTGGTGAAGCGAGTCACTTGTGCGCGACTCACTTCGCACGCAAATGCGAGTTGACTTGTGGTGGTCGAATCGAGCCTACTGAAGGGCAAGCCAAAGGATCAACCCATCTAACACCTGGTAAAAAATAGAATCAGAAATACAACATAGATATGTGAAAGCATTATTTTTAAAGAAGGTAAGACTTGTTGAACCCATTTTATATACATAAAAAGAATTGTAATTTTGATGCTATAATAATATAATCGTTCAATATTGTCATTGATGTTATAAAATTAAGAGAAAAAGGAAGAACAATACAAGAAAAGTAATAAAGTTAAAACTTAAATGTATATTTCATTATAACAATGACATGCCAATATAAAGGGTTTCAAATAGAGTTATAATCTCAATAGAATACATTATTCTACAGTAAGTAAGAAAATCGTCTAGATTTCTAGATAATACGAATTAGTCATTCTTTACTATTTGATATTTTACAACATCCCCATTTGATAATAAATAGTTGTCTCAATAAAAGACTAGTTTAATAAATACCCAATGTGACAATATTATCAAAAGAAGGGAAAAAGTACATTCAATAATAAAATTGGAGTGATAAAATGTTGTCTTGAAAATTTAATAGGACAAAAATTTAGTGAAGAAAATAGATTACATCTAATCTCCCAAATTTTAATTAATGAAAGTACTTAAATCAAGCCATTCATATCTTATGCGCCAATGTCTTCAATATACATCTTCCAAAAATTTATACAAAAGTTTTCTGATGAATTTTGTTCAATATCATCTTGTTATAGCCTTAAACAATATAGTTTTCATAAAAGATATTAATATTCATCTATCCTTTTCTGACTTTAGTTTGCATGACGGTCCATTGAAAAATAAATTTTGTTATTTTCTCTTTGGAATTGTCGTATACAAATTATAATATACGAGAGTAAGATTATAAAGTTACCTTGAGGGTAAATGTCATTGAGGTTACCGTCATTAATTACACAAAAAAATATGCTTTGGGCAAACCTTACTACGAAAAACCTTATTGAAATATCCTAATAAAGAAAAAAAATGTATATTATTCATTTGAATATGCTACAAAAAATGCCTCATTAAAAATATTGTAAAACAATAATGAAACAAAATCTTGGTCAATGAAAAAAATAGTACAACACATATTTATTCTTATATGATAATATCACTTGAACTATATGCTTGAGGAATATTGAATAATTTAAAGAATTTGTAAAAATAGTAATAATAAGCTTGTCGATGGTTAGTCATAACACATTTATTTGATATTATGCATTATCTAGATAACGAGATGTAGATTTGTGATTATATGTAAAAAGTATATATATAAATCTATGCGAATTTATTGTGTAAGAGTCATGGATTATATTTTGTGACTTCAATTTGTCACTTGCTTTTTGCATACATAAGTAAACTTTACACGCTTAGGTGTTTGATCTGCATATCCAAAAACTTCAAATTTCTCTATTAACTTCAATTTTGCTTGAATTGTGTCTTTTTATTTTGGCCAATCATTTCACCTTGGCATTCTTTGATGGATTCTTTTGACATTCTCGCTATTATTCATAATATAGAGTGCTTTGTCATATGCAAAAGTATTGTTAATAATTTTTTCTTTTCGATTTCGTTTCTTCTATCATAACAATAAAACTTATTGAGATATCTCAAATTTCAATATTTTGTGCACCTAATCAATGAGGTTTTACAATTTGTTGGGACTATACACTCATCAAGAGTATATGCTTCCTAATAGGATGATATTCACTATTTGCTCCTTTTTTTTTTTGAGATTTTTATTTTGGAATCGAATGTCATCTCGTTTCAGCATGACACAGATTTATCAAATATAACATTAATGGATTGTCTCTTCAGGATGGTCAATTCGAGTTGGAGCATGTAAAGCTGTTGTTTAAGATATCGTCAATTTGTTTATCAGTAAATACATTTAAATGAATTATTTTTAGAACAGTTGGTTCAAATTATCATGTGCGAGGATCAAAGTAATATAATGATGCAACATGTTTATTATTTCCAATTTCTTAATACCTCCTCCTAATGTTGAGAAAACTGTAGATAGTTCCCAAATCGCATTTTTAATATCACCCGTTAAGGTTTAAGATATTTTATAAGGATTCAAACTAAATATATATTCTAAACATTATTTAAAGTTCATCTCATTGCTTTATGGTGGAACGACTGCACATATATTGCACTATTTAAAATCATGAGATGTGAAATATTAAGCTTTGACCATAAGCCAACTTTATAGGGAGAATTCGATGTTGGCACGATATGTAAGAGTGTTGCTGTAAGAAAAATAACACTCCCTAGACAAAAAAAGGAAAACCTTTGTTAACAATAGTAATAACTTATAAATTAATTGAGGGCATTTAATAAACAATAGAGTTAAACCATTTATCAAATTAATATTTATTAAAAGTTTGAAATTTAGGCTTACAAGCATTAATAAGACATGCCGTCCTTATTGTACAACCTGGGAATTATACTCGTAATTTAAATTTTAAGCAGTTAATCTCGTAAAATTCAGGTTGCGAATATATAATAACACAATGTAATTATTTAGTAGATGCATATGTTATAAACAAATAATAGTTAGATGGTCACATGGATAGAGATGACCTCATAAGTCACCCTAATTAATTTTTATACAAGGAATTCGGTCACGATTTTAGCTAGTGAAGACTAACTAGTTTATATATCATAAGAACAAGCAATACAAAAGAATTCATTGAAAGAATTTTCTGTTGGGAAATAAAACGAATCGAGATAATATATATAATATGATATGAAGTATATGATCGCAAATAAACAACAAAATAAAAGACAAAAAATTAATTGGTAGATAAACATAGTATTTTATTCAATTGACTAATATGAAGAAAACAAATACAATAATTGTCTCCATATAATTATTTTATATTTTAGTAATACAAAACTTGTGAAAAGAGTTTAGTATTTATAAGGATATATGTCAAATCATAGAAATATCACAAAGATGGAAACAAGAACAAAAATCAAGTGAAATAAATGAAACAATATTTTCCTAAATTTTTTCCAATAAAAACACATGTAAAGAAGAAAAAAATTATTTTTTCAAAAAAATCTAACTTAATTTGGGTAAAAACAATCTAGCAATCTCCACATTGATACAAATTCCAATGCAATGAACGAAGCTTCAAGATTTCTCCATCTGAAAAAGTAAATCCGACTCCAACGAAAAATTCGAACCCTTCAACAAGAACAAAACTTTCTCCAATACAAAAATACTCCTATGCCATGGTATCCAACATGGATATATAAACCCAAACACCGGGTTCCTCAAAATTCACAAAGAATTAGGAATTACCAAACAATGTCAAAACATATCCTATAGCAGAATCAACTTGCAATGATTTCATAGAAGGCCTCTGACTAGTCTCAACACCTTAAAAATGCAAACAGCACGTGCAACCCAATCAACATCAACTTACCTATCTCCAATGGGTCTATCCCTAGTTGTTGAATACAATGAAATCACAAGTAATGTGGCAAAACGGAATTACCCATATCGTCCAAACTCGACTGAATAATATTCTTCAATATGAATCTCGAACCAAATCCCAAAGGTACAGCACCATACTGAATTTCCACCACTCCACTCCTCGTCGGTTTGGATTTCACGTCAGAAATTGTCAAAACATCTCCACCATTCAAATAATTTTCGGTTATGTTGGTTTCGTATAAAGTATTTGATTGCTTCTCATAATTTGCAGTCAAATTACCTTTGTTCTGCAATTTGTCGCAATCCCTGTTAATGTGTCATTTTTTCTTACAATAATAACAAACTTGATTATTGAAATTTGATCTTGATGTACCTCTTCTCCGATCAACATGAACAATAAGGCCTTCTCCATCTCTCACATCAAATCTAACCAGATCCTCTTTTGAAAACAAGACATCATACGCATTTTCAATGGTGAGAGTATCATGACTATACAAGATTATATTTCTAAACGAAGCAAGTAGCAAACACAAAAGGATTAATGTCAAATCTTCTTCATCATACTTTACCTCTAAAGTCTCCAAATCAGCGACGATCTCCTTGAATACAACCAGATGATCTTTTAGAGATCCGCCTTCAGCCATGCGATGAGAATACAACATTTGCTTCAGATGCAACTTGCTTGTTAGACTTTTAGTCATGCACAATTGCTCCAATTCCAACAACAACACATATGTCGTTTTCTCCTTCAAAACGTCTTGAAAAATATTGTTAGAGAGATGAAGATGGATTTATGAAAGTACCTTCCGATCCTTTCATTGTTTCTCCTCCGTAGTCCAAGTTGTAAGCATTTTGTCAAATCCCAACAACGCATCATCTAAATCCATCTGCGTGAGTACAACTCGCATCTTCACTTTCCATAACAAAAATCTTGTATTGCGATCCAAGAGCGGAATTTCATACTTCAAGACCACCATCAATAACAAAAACTTCGAACAAATCACAACCAATAACTCTGATATTACTTGTTGGGAAATTAAACGGATCGATGTAATATATATGACACGATATGAAATATATGATCGCAAACAAAGAACAAGATAAAAGATAAAGAATTAATTAACAGATGAACGTAGTATTTTATTCAATTGATTAATATGGAGAAAACAAATACAATAAATGTGCCTATACAATTATTATATATTTCAATAATACAAAATTTGTGAAAAAGTCTAGTGTTTATAAGGGTGAATGCCAAATTCTAGAAATACCACAAAAATAGAAATAAGATAAAAAATCACGTGGATTAAAAGAAACACTATTTTTCCAATAAAAACACATACAAAGAAAGAAAAAAATATTTTCTCAAAAAATCCAACCTAATTTGGGGTAAAAAAAAAAACCAACATTTTCTGGTTATTTAATTAATAATTTATTTGAATTTTCAAGATCATTATTCATGTGTAATGGTCTAATCTCTCATACCAAATAATAAAAATCTTCAAGATATTGAATTTGTGGTTTAATAGCATTTGTTTCAACTATATTATACTTCTGAAATACAAATTGTGAGCACAAATTTGAAACATAGTAGGTTTAGTTTGATACACTGGGAAGCAAATGATTACGTTATTAAATTTTTTTGATCAACATAACATGCTTTTGGCTTTTCTAGAGCTTTCAATCAGATTTATAGAATTTGATATTATATTGATGCTTATTTTTATTAATTTTTTGTTTCTTCGTCATGGAGCCGTGACAAATTCATTTAGATGGTCGAAGTATGACATGTACCAAATATAATCAATGAAATAACAACCTTGCTACATGTACATTCTCGTTTACAGAATTTATACTTGGCAAGATCTCACGTCATTTTTCACAACAAACAAAATTATTCCAACCGCTAGTTTTCTCCACGTATTTAGATGTACACGAGGGTGTATAGTATGTACGATAAACTTTTCCCATGAAATAAATGTCTATTTTTACTTTCTTACGGTTATAGAAGTCAAATTAGTAGCATTCAAATATCTTGACATTGTGGTCATTCCTTTGAGCCTAGTAATATTTTAGGAGCTTTTTCTTTTCTTTCTGTTATTTTTACCTTTATTTTTGAACTTTCCACGCACCACGTTCCATACAGATGATGGGAACGAAATGTTATCGAGCCTTGACTGATTCGGACACATTTGGATTAAATGTCATTGTAATAGCGAATAAGGAATTGGGATAAGATGCCTAACATTTTGAACAACTTTAGCTCTTTTACCTTGTGGAATTGAAATGAGCCTCTCATCATGGACAGATCCAACACCCGATGAGCCCTGGCAGACCGCCCATGCTGGATCTGCCTGAACAAATTTTTTTGATAACAATGAATAAATATTTTAGGCTATATAACTGGTAATTCATTTTATGTTCAAACATATATTGTAACTTAGTTGGCCAGAACTCTTATATTCATATGGGTAGCCCAGGGTTCGAATCCATTTTCAACAATTTTATTGTTACATACTTTTTTACCTTACAATTTTTATTAAAATCAATGGAATGGGGGGATGATTCGAACCCGCGAGCCCCCCTTGTATTATAAAAACTTGACCATTATGGCACCACATTG
>CAIGRP010041910.1:0-10958 GCA_903798385.1 Fraxinus cuspidata
ATTAAATTAATTCCAACAATATGTTACTTAATTTTCCTCCACATTCAAAAAATATACCATATCCAACTAAACTACATTCTACTTTTATTCAAATAAAAATCCTGAAATCAGCTAAAAAAAAGTGTAATTCTAAGAGCAAAAGCAATGTAGAATTTCATAGATTTCATATATTTGATATTGTTACATATAGTTACGTTGATTGTGCTGATAAATGTAATAACATTGCATTACTCACATTATAATATATGTGATATTGAATGAGTTATGGATGCGATTAATTTGCTTACTACGATGGCAGGTGGAACGAGAATAATGAATACACGAGTCAAGGGTTTGCTAGAGTTATTGTATCCGAAATCAGATGTTCTTACACCAAGCTTGCGAATAAGATAATTACGCGCTTAAGTTTGGATCATATAAGAGTTGATTACGCCCAAAGAATAATGTGGTAGTTGTAGTGCAGCTTTGTGTGTCGATTCCACAGAAAAATGGAAAAATGTTCAATGAATTAAAAATTGATGAATTATCCTCTTCAATGTGTAGTAAAATTTAATATTTGAAATGTGGAATTAGAATCAATAACTTGAGGTAGTGAAGCGTCGGAATTCCTTCAATTGGATTGGATCGATCACATCAGTTATTCATTTTATAACTCAATTAGAGAATTTTCATCCCAACTTTCTAATTGGAGGATTTATCGTGAAAATCAATTTAATTCACAAATGTAATCCTAGAATCTAGACTTATAATATATTCACACAATTTTATTGGAACAAGATCAAAGATCGATCATATACATCAAGCATAAGACAGTAATCAANTAGAATCTAGACTTATGATATATTCACACAATTTTATTGGAACAAGATCAAAGATCGATCATATACATCAAGCATAAGACAGTAATCAATCCGCCAATAAAGTAATATTGAGATTAAGATTCAACAAATATTTCAATCATTCAACATAAAGAGCATGACTAGATCTATAAATGACTTGATAAAAGTTAAATCAATCTCAAAATAAGTAATTGAAATTGAAACTCAACAAATAGTTTAATTTAACAACGGAAAAAAAAAGACTAAATCCATGAAAAATCTTGTAAATGTTAAACCGATTTCAATGTAAATTAATGAAAAGAAAAATCTAAATACTAAAATTTTTCAACAATGAAAGAGCAATTACATATATGAATTGATGCAAAATCTCGGAATTCAACGAGTTCCTTCCTTGCTTCACCTTGGTTTTTAGTTCCTCATGAGATTCTTGAGCAAGAATTGAGAGGAAAAGTGATACGAAACCCTTTTGTGCTCAAAATACGGCTCCACCTTTCAAAGTCACGTAATTTTTCATTTTATTATCCTTCAAAAATTGCCCTAAAACATTACCAAAACAAATATAAGAAAACTAATGGCCTGTTCTCTTTACCATTTTCAAGTCTTTTTCTGTTTTCGATTTTCCAAAACAGTGCAAATGCGTTCTCTATCCCATTTTCGAAAACGCGTTTTTGAAAATAAGTTAAAAATTTATAAAGAAAACTAAAAACGAAAAATTTTTCATTTTGGATGTTTTCAGTTATAATCAAGTCAGAATTTTCAAAAAGTGTTTTGGGTGTTTTCAAAATAATTTTTCAAAATGCCAAAAAGAACACATTTTCAACAATCTCAAAATAGACACTCAAAATACAGAACCCAAAATGAATTCAAAACACAAAATAAAAAACTGAAATATAAAGAGAACAACCCCTAAATTTTTCTTCTCATTTTGAGGATTTTGGCAACCTCAACTTGGTGTGAGGTGCTAGCCTCGCCTACAGGCAAGAGCGCGCGTCTTATAGAGTTTTTGGACCATAACTTTCTCTTATGATGTTTGATTGAGGTGATTTAAGATGCGTTGGAAATTAACTCAAAGGGCTACAACCTTGTTTCAGATACCATCTTCGAATTCGATCATTTTACACGTCAAAAATAGGTCTCGATATGAGGTTGAAAATCGGTGCAAAACTTTTCAACTTGAAAGTTGAAATGTGATCATGTCTTGGCTATATTTCATCCATTTGACTCATTTCCTCATCGAATTGACATCTAACACTCTCGAATCGACATCTAACACTCTCGAATCTTCCTCACAAGATTAGAAACAAGTTTAGAGTATTTGCACTTTAGCCCCTGAACTTTCACTTTCTTCCATTTTGGTCCTTTCTTGCCCTTTTCTTCTAATTTCCACTGTATTCGTCCATTTGTAACCTAAACCAAAATATAAGTGTACTTAGAACATTTAGGTGCCAATAAATCATGACAATGCAATTATTAATGGATAAAAAACGTGATAATTGCACTATTATCAAAGAGTCGGGTTGACAGTTAAGTATATGATGGATAAAAACATGACATTAATGAAAATAGTATACGATGACTTGTAACATTTTACTAGGAACTAAAGCGAAAGGTCCCAATTTCATCAGCCAGCTTCCCATTTTGCATCGAGCAATTGTCGATATCTGATAATATCACGGTTGTAATTCAACACAATGATCACGTTATGCTTCTTCCACCATGTACATATAGATTTTATAGAATTGCTTCAACACTTCAAGTTTTTGATAACAGTCAGCCAGTACTAGTAATTTTCCTTCACAAAAACAAGTCAATCAAGGTCGTAGCTTTGGAGAATAGTCTCATTAATGCATTTTTCAATCCAAATTTTCAAAATACAACGGCATAATAATAGTGTGTAATGTGTCCCAAATTAACTCAATTGTCCTCGAAAAGTTAAAAACTACAATATATATGTAACAACATAGATGATGACGACGAATTTCGATGAGGTTACTAAAATTTTTTGAGTATTGAGTACGTATGGTCATGAAGGCACACTTGGGTGATTTCATATTGAGAAATTCACCGTGTCAAAATTATCATTTGCATTAGTTAACTTGTTGATGCAGTTATGGACTTGTGGTCCACCTTAAAATAAAATTGACAAAATGGTCAAGTTCTCAACATCTTGATAGTTTTGAAATATTATGGAAGAAAAGAAAAATTATAATCATATTAATTATTTTGTTTGAACCTTTTGTATACCAAACATGCACCAATAGCGGGGCCCATTAATTGGTCTCAACTATATTTAAAATAAAATTTATTTTTGAAAAAAGTCTTCCATTGACAAAGAAAGAGAGAATCAAAATCCTCGCTCTTGTCAATGAAATGCTTGGGAAATTTGAATAAAATTTCATTACGTTTGATATGCCGAGATATGAAAATAAATACAAATGTTTCTATATTAATCTATAGGATATAGCAGTGTACCCTTGTGTTTGTTTTCATTTGTGATATATCCTTCTACTTATTGAAAATCGCAGAAAACCTCCATGTTTCAAATATTTTGTGCGGAAAAACTATTGTCGTCAACATAAGTCTGGTGTGTCTTTAAATCCCAAGAAAAAAGGGAAAATGTATAAATTAGGAAGGGAAAATGCATCAATTTATATTTTTATTTTTAATAACACCCACCCAACATTAAGGGGAGGTTTGTGCAAGACGAAGAGACACGAATGTTAAGATTCTTCTGGTTGCTAACCTATGTTTTATGATCAGTTTCTTGTTCGCCCACGATAGTAGATGTTTCCTTGATCACTTTTGAAGTTTCAAACCTGCCATTCTTTAGCAAAGGTGCGACAATAAGTTGTAGAAGCAGGTTTTTATTTTTAAATAAGTGCTTGCGTGAAATTTATGATATTGTGGAATGAGGTATTGAAATTAGTTGTTTTTTTTATTTTTTTTTTTTTATGTTTACAGTTTGATTGTGATTATCAAGAATGGGAGCTCCAAGACTTAAAGGGTTTGAAGAAGCACCTATGTATGGTAAGTTGCTCTGTTTTTGTGTTTTAAGCAATAAAGGATTTTGGTTCAGATTGTTAACGTGTTTTGTTGAAATTTTGTTATAAAAAGTGTGTGCATGATGTTTGCTATGGGTCTTGAACTGATTTCTGTACTAACCCTTGTTGACATTATCATTCAAACCAGATACACAAACTACTTCGCAATAGCTATATACACTAATGGTGTCTTCTTCGATAAGCCGAATAATGCCAAGTATGAACATTGTACTGTGATGTTTGTGGACTTTGTGAGAGCTAATTACTTCAATAGGAAATAGTTCCAAATTCTTGAGTATGTTTATGGTGATTGTAGACCTTTAAAATTTTACTTCAGATGCATAAAGGTAATTTGGGTATTGCTTTGAGGAGGTTACGTAGTGAATTTGATGTGAGAAAGATGTTGAAGGACCTTAAATGACATTGGTTGCTTGAGATTTATGTAGTTTTGCCTAACCATACAGCAACTTTACCTCAAGAACCATACCAAGAACCAGTGCTTGAGGTCCCAAAGAGTAGTTCCCGTAATGAAGGGGGTGAAAGTACCACAGAAGGTTGTTACATCCCGATGTTTGATGTGGATGAAGGTAGTTTGGGTGAGGTGAACATTGGTGACTGTGTGCCTGAAAATATAGAGGAATCGTGGTAGCAATTTGAGGAAACACTCACGTACGAAACTGGAGTTGGTACTTCTTAATCGGATCAGCATGAAGAGAACTTGGAAATAAGTGAGGAACAATCTGACGAAGGAATAAAAGATGAAACTGAAGGCTTTGTGAAAAGTGATTACGAGGTTGAGGAGCAAGCTAATTTAGATTCTGATTTTGGATTTGGATTATATGATGGGCAATAAGTTAGAGAAACTGACATTGACTATGGAGAGTCAGATAAGTTACAAATGAAGAAGATAAAGGAACAACATCCAGAAAGAGGGGAAGAATTGATGAATTCAATCTCTTGACTAATTTGAAGCAACCAAATTTTCAAAAAGGTTATCAAACCCCTTGATAATGCTAATACGTTTGAACAATCCCCCTTATGTATTCAATAAGTTTTGATATATACCACCCAAAAAAAAAAAAAAATGGTTCTGCTTGTAAAACACCCTTGAAGAAATATGGTTTGTGTTTTACGTCCCTCACTTTTTAAGTTTGTGATACAAGTATGGTTTTCGAGACAAAAGCAGCTTTGAAACAAGATTTAACCAAGCATTCTCTAACATCAAATCAGGAGATCAAGTACGTTAAGGATGAATGGTATAGATTGAGAGTAGTATGCAAGGATAAATCTTGTGGATGGCTATTGTATGCAACCCAGGTGAAAGATGAAAATAGTTTTGTGGTGGAGACTTACAATGGTAACCATAGTTACGCATTGGTCTACTGGAACAGATGATTAAATTAAAGTATTTAGCCCATAGGTACTTGTCTTTGTGGAAGGCTGAGCCTAATATATTGTGAGCGCTTTTTTTGATAAAGTGAAAAGGGAAAATTTGGGAAACGTGATTAGGTGAGAGTATTACCGAACCAAAGACTTGGCAATGAAGATATTATGTGGTGCCGTGGTTGACAACTATAAAATTTTAAGGGATTATTGTGAGCATCTAAAACATACAAGTGTTGGTAAAACTACGCAATTGGAAGGTCGTACTGGGGAGTTTAAAAGATTGTACATATGTTTGGGAGCACCGAAGGTGAGATTTATGAGTGGATACAGGAGGGTGATAGGCTTGGACGACAGTTTTTTGAAAACTGACAAGTAGGGGGGCGGGGGGGCAGTTATTGACAGCAATAGGTGTAGATGGTAATAATGGGGTTTTTGGAGTTGTTGAGAGATAATTTGGGCATAGTTAACAGCCATCATTGGATTTTCATATTTGATAAGCAGAATGGGCTTGTACAAATATTTGAACGTGCAGAGCATCATACTTGTGTGCGTCATCTTTATAACAATTTCAATGCAACATACAAGGACATTACATTGAAGAATTTAATTTTGGGCAGCAGCAAGAGCTACAACTGAAGTTGTATGGTTGACACAGATGAATAAGATGTGTGATTTGGACCCTGTTGCATACGAGTGGTTGCAGTTGAAGCCAGTAGAACATTGGAGTAAATTGCATTTCAAAGTTGAGAATAATTGTGATATGCTTTTGAACATTTTATCGGAGTCTTCCAACGCGACCATCTTGAGTGCACGGGAGAAGCCTATCTTGTTAATGTTAGAGGAAATTTGAATGTACTTGATGTGATGAATTGTGACAAGAATGGAGGCATGCAACAAAAGGAGATGAGTTGTGGGACCCAGAATAATGAAAATTATTTAGAAAAATACAACTACATTGTGGTCTGAATACGCTGACTATTCGGGGAATCGAAAGTTCCAAAAAATACACCATAAAACTCAAACTTTGTATGTAGGTGATCTGAATGCTAGGACTTGTTCATGTTGACTGTAGCAGTTAACGGATATACCACGCAGCCATGTTATTGTTGCACTACTTTCACAGGGTATGCAGAATGTAACAGATTACGTGGATGATGTATTTAAGAAAAAAGCATACATTCGGAAGTATACACCAACGATATCCCCAGTGACGAGCCCAGATACATGGCCAAGTCGAACTCAATCCCTTGACACCACCAATATACACTAAGAAGGTTGGGAGGTAAAAAAGAAGTAGAGAAATGAGATAAATGAAACGTCTACACCGTCCAACACAATAGAATCTACTGATGCACCTCCGTCTAAGAAGTAATGGTGATGAGGTGTTCTTTATGTGGTGCTTCTGGGTACAATAGGAGGAATTGCAGAGGAAGGGAACCACCAGCTGCAAACTGAAATGCCATTGTCCTTTTTTTGTTGTTGTAATATTCAAACTGAAATGCCATCGTTCTTGTTTTTGTTATTTTCAACTAGTAATATTTGTTATTTCAATGTACAACTATTGGTGTGTGGATGTCCTGCATTTGGTATTAGTAATATTGAATTGGAATTGGGGATTATAGGGTTGTAATTCTCAATCTTCATTAGTCTATGGTTGGTTTTGTGTAAAAGCACATAGAAAATAGGATTTAAATATCTTAGGTTTAGAATAATATATGGTTGTATATCACATTACTCTACGTTTTCAGGGTTATATTATGAAACCTATTCAATGTTTGGGAGGAATCCGTAATCAATTCAGATAACAAAATGTGTAATGCAATCAATATCAATGAACAACCAGACAAAGAGAGATGAAATAGAGGAGGAAATTTGAACATCACATTGAACATCTAACTTATAGAACTTGAATACACAAGCACAACATTCACTAACATCCATTCAATATACACATCTACAAGGTGATCAAAGTTTTTTTTCCGCCAAAAACCACATCACCACACACCCATACAAAAACCCAAGACCTAAATTTAAAATTACTGCTCAGCCTCTGCAGCTCCAACAGTCGTTGTTCGATTACATTCCTAGATCTTAATAGCTCAAGTATGATTTTCACAGATCTACTGCACATAGGTAGGTCAAACCGCGAGAAGCACTCACAACCTCCATTTTACTATAGAAATCTTAAAAAATATTAAAGCTTGAGCATACTTAGTAAAAAAATGGTTCAAAAATTATGTTGGGGTTTCCATTACCAGTCGTCGTGTGCATGTGAAGAACTTTCTTCCCAGGTTCATTATCGTCCACGAAGTCTTCCGTTCAATCTCCATTCCGCATCTGCATAGACGGGAGTCCATCGGAGCTAAGGGTCAAGTTCTTGCAGCTACGTATGCAAGAAACGAAGTGGTGTCGGGTAATGAAATGAGGGATATAAAAAAACCCCCATCTATCTTCACGTTGAGTAGATGTTATGAACGATGAAAATATAAATTGAGGCATTTACCCTTATTTATCCATTTCCCCCTTTTTCTTGAGATTTAATGACACACCAGACTGATGTTGACGGCAAGGGTGTCTTTTACACAAATCATTTGGAACAGTGAGGTTTTCTACGATTTCCAATAAGTATATAGGTATACCGCAAATGTAAACGTTTACATGAGGTATTCTGCTATTAATCCTAATCTATTAAGTCTTTTCATGCATAACAAACATGTCATAACTAGTATACAATCTTGCAGTG
The DNA here is from genome assembly GCA_903798385.1 of Fraxinus cuspidata. Taxonomy (NCBI): domain Eukaryota; kingdom Viridiplantae; phylum Streptophyta; class Magnoliopsida; order Lamiales; family Oleaceae; genus Fraxinus; species Fraxinus cuspidata. The sequence goes on from CAIGRP010041910.1 coordinate 8,010, forward strand.
ATTTTTGGCAAAATATAAGCCAAATTTTAGCAATTTAAGCTACGCTGGCCAACATAATTAGTTATATCAATTTACCAAAATCAAATACGCACAAACTTGCATATATTACCAACCAATTTATTCAATAATAATAATAATAATAAAGCTAGTGATGTGAATAGAATCAATTTTATTGTGGAAAAAAAAAATATTGATTTTACCACCCACGGATCCTTTTCTTGAAAAAAAAATACCCCCCAAAAATTATAAAAAATCAGCACGGCACCATTTCTAAATATATGCACTAGGGTGCCTAAGGTTTTGTTCGGGTGATTTTTGAATTGTTTTCAAATAAAACTATTTTAAAAGGTTTGTTAAAAAATTCAAACTAAACCTAATCATTTCATTTTCCAAACTAAACCAGTTTTTTCAGTTTTAATTTGGTTTTAGTGACATAAAAATATTATCTTTGAAAGAAGTGAAAAAAAAAATATATTGGTCCCAAATTTAAATTAAAACTTTCTAACCATCAGCTTTACCATATATAGTATTGCCTCAACGCATCTTAAATCAATAAATCTATACACGTACAATTTCATTATTTAATCTTTGATTTGATTTGATTTCTTGAGTTGACGATTTTTTTTGTTCCCCCCTAATATGCACAAGTAACTTTAGCAAGTCTATATCAAAATTTCATTAAGGTCGACAGAATTACGTAAATTTTTGCTTGAATGAAATAGTGTTGTAGCTTTATCATGCTTAATTTTCTTGATAAATTATGGTGAAATGCAACATTTGCACGAGTGCATCAAATATATTTTCTGAACAAAGAATCAATTGAAAAAAAAAAAAACTGGAAATTGAGTTTAGTTTCCTCTATGTTTTCTTCTTCTTTTTCACTATTTCCAAATTTAAAACAAAATTTTTCCTAATTACATTGTTCTGAATCTTCTGATTGATTTGAAAAATTTACACAAATTGGATCGCAGGGCAGAAAAATTACAATCAATGAAACGCATCAATGCCCTCAAATAATTCGAAAAAAGAAGGACCAAGACCTGCACCAATTGGCATATATCATGGCTCATAGCCCATCGCTATAGACCCGTTTCTTGATTATTCACTTGTTCTCTGTGCACCAACTGCCGCCTCGGGCGGAACCAGCCCGGGAAACGCCGGCAAAACTGATCCCCGGCCGCCAATGCATCCATGATTGGCTTTATTATCAATATAACCTCTCCCACTGCCATGCATGTGGTGATACAAAAGAACATAACTAACACGACCCACCCATAACCGTCCTCCTCCGGCAGCCACAGCCACGAGAGGCCGAGGCAGAGAATTTGTATTGGCAGCGCCACCATTACGGCAGCTGACAGCACGTTGATTCGTAAGCGAATACTCTTGTTGATCACAAAGTCCAGCACCCTCCAACACGAGAACAAGAAAGTTAATGCATAAACAATTGCAAATACCCAAAAGACAACACAACTGAAAAATGGGTATGTGCAAAGAATCGTTTTGTTTCCTTGAAAATCAGTTGTAAGAATTGAGCTACCATGCACGAATTTAGGAAGCTGTGTCTCCAATGGCGCAAAGTAGACAAGAATTGTCTGTATCAATGTCATGGGGGAACACACCATGGACACACACAAAAGAGCCCACATTCGACAAGGGTTTTTTTTCTTGATCGAAACATTAACCAAGAAAAGAAGGGTGATTAAGAAACCCGGTTCGTAGAATCCAAGAGAAAGAACAACATGGAATTTACACAGATTTGTTTGTTGATTTAACGTGAAAAAAGGATCGAGGTACTTTCGTCGAACATTTGGTAGGCGTATGGTTTCATTCACGGCCCAAAGAAAAGCAAACGTTACAAGGAGTAATCTCACGGTCCATAGTGAATTAAAATCTTGTAAATGCTGCATTCTGCGCGATTTTATGCGGAGGTGGAATATGAATAAAAAAGAAAGAACAGAGAGGAGTAGGTGGGCGGCGATAATGGCCACGGTGGCTAAATCAAAACCGCTTCTGGCCACCAGAACTGAAGGGATAAAAAAGCTCGCATAATTCTTATATAATGAATCTTCAAATGTCGCCGGAGATACTGCCGACGACGGCGGCAATGATATAACATAGGATTCGAGCGACTGTAAATCCGGCGCCAATGCCACGTCATTTTGGAAAATGAAAGAAAGAAGAAGCTTTCTCATAGATAAGACTCTAGCGGCGGGGCCGGCGGCGGTGGCCGTCTAACCAAAAAATCAATATTGGGGGGCTGTGATTCTTCGTAAATTACATAATTTTATTGGAAATTTGGGACGAGGAGAAGGAGGGGAGAGGTGTATGTTTTGTTTTTCCCTCCTCTTCTCCCAACTGAAGGAGAAACTAAGGTTGTTTTTACAAACAACAAAAGATTGGTTGTTCGAACAGTAGAGAGAGAAAGACATGGGAGGGAGGGATTGTGGTCGTGTTTGTTATGAGATTCATCCAAAGATCACGGTATTTGATCAATGGATTAGTGTGTATTTTTTTGAGCCATGCAAAAACAGCTTAATTTTGCTATGGATTTTAAGTGATTAATTTAATTCAAAATATTATTTTAAATAGGAATTCTGAGTCGAATTTATAAAAAGATATAAATAAGTAGTTGATGAAGAAACAATACTTATGAATCCATTGAAGATTATAAATAGATGTAAATTGGGTGAAAGAAGTGTGGGAAAACACCAGCTTCATGTAGATCGAATCAAACACGAAAATAATCATCTTTTCGGAGAAATCTTAGACACAAGTCCAGGGGCGAATCCAGGATATTAAGCCAGCTAGGGCGGTCGATGATAGCCGCAATAATAAAATTGTTTATTAATATTTAATTAAATAATGTTAAAAAAATTTTTAATCAATATATAAACGCACTAAAACGTAAAAAAGTTATATAGATTTGAAAATATAATCCAATACAAT
>CAIGRP010041918.1:0-17627 GCA_903798385.1 Fraxinus cuspidata
TTTAACATCATCGCCCGGATTTATTGGGTATCAAAACCCAACGAACTTAATTTCTTTTCATTTTATTTAATGGATAAATTTTAAAACACTGTTATTCAAGTCAAGTTGAACTCAACTAATTACATACATATAAGTTTGCCTGAGAGTTTTTAGTCATCTGATTCAACTTGTTAAACATGTCGTAAACCGGTGTATAATTAATTACTCGTATCCTATTACACCAGTATTGGACACACTTTTCATGTCATTTTCCATGGACATAGAAATAAATCAACAATAATAAATGATGAAAAGAAAGATGAATAACCTTAACAGACAATTATGGAAGCATGAAAGGACCCAAAAAACAAGTCAAGGACCCATCGAAACCTTTGCATCTAATGTAATATCTGACTTGTCGGCAGTTTCATGCCACTCATGGCACCAAATCCTCATATCGAATATCATATTAATAATCCAAAAATAAAAACTATAAAAAAGTCTTAGATCATGATTAAAAATCTTGTTTGTTTACAAGATCAAATCAATGTATGATTCATGGCGGAACATTTGTCTATCTTCGTATTACTACTATTAGTTAAGATTATGTATTTATCACAAATTAAATAAAAAAAATTGTTGCGCCTACCAACCATGTTCACAAGCTCGGTATTTAATACTAGATTAGGTCGGGATGTGATACGTTTCCTTTTTAAATAAAAAATAAATAAATTAAAAGAAGGAATATGCTTGTTTGAGAGAGACTAGGCTTCCATAATTTGATTTTGAAGGAACCTAAACCTTAAAGATAAATACATTTTTTACAACAAAATAATATATCCCCTTCTCATTTATCATTAATGTACTTATATAGAAATACTATACCCACCTTAGAAGTGATTATTCCATGAATTCCACAATATCTCCTAATAAATAAGATAATATAATTTAAGCGCACATGTCTAACAACCCACTAATAATAGCTCATTAATTCAAAACCTAACTAGAATTAATAATAATAATAATAATAATAATAAACCATTTATTAACTGTAACATTCCTTTCCCTTGAGAACGCCATTGTTCATGAATCATGAGGATGAATTTTGATACCATTTTTCTCTTCGCCTCCCATTATGTGCATAAAGAAAGCTCCTTTTTTTTTTTTAATTTGCGAATATGCTGTGGAAGTGCAAAGTCAATAGCTTCTTCACTCTCTTCACACTACTAAAAATGGCAGCTAGGATGATGGATTTTTAGTGACAGAAGCCTTCTATCACTATTAGCGACAAATTGTCAACGGCTTTTCAAGTAAATATGTTAAATATTATAAAAACATAAAGTGATGGAAGGCTACCCAACGTCATATATATATATATATATAGCATCATTGAGCGTCACAATTTTCAATTTTTATTGGTTCCCCTTTTCTGGATTATTACTAATGTTTAATAATTTGCTTTGCAGGTCCTTTGACATTAAGGTGAAGGTTTGTTAGACAATTTGTTGTCAAACGACCTCCATGGACAATGATATATGTATTATTTATTTCAGTCGGTATCGACCAAAATAACTGAAGGTATATCGACACCACAATTTGATAAACCAATCACGTAATCCACTTGGCCATTTGAAGTAGCCTAATTAATTAGTGCTGCTCATGGCCCAATCCACTTAGATGATTTTCTTTTAAGTTGACAGGCCACTTACTGTCGGGCCTAACCCTAAAAGCCTACATCTATTCCCTATATAACTTAACCCATTACTATTGATTTGAGTGTGAATAATAATAGGCCCTTTTCATTGAGAAGAAAACGGCTACCCTTTTTAGGTCCTTTGCTTCGCGCGCACTCTGCCTCTTTTGGTTTTCTCATTGCCTTGAGTTGTGTGCCTTTCTTCTTCTTCTTCTATTCTTCAGCTTTGGTGGCTGATTGCTGTGGGTATTATATTCTCCATCTCTAGTTCTACTTGGCGTGGACAGTTTCTTAGAGAATACCTTGGGTGGATTGGTGATTTGGTTTGTGATTGAGTTTAAGAGGATTGCGGTGTTGATTCCAATATTGAGCCCGGTTTGCTTGGTGGATTGAAGCATATATATTCTCTACACTTTCTTTATTTCGAAAATGGAGGATTAGCATTTTGGTTTCAATATTCTCTGTTATTAGAGTAAGGTACTGTAATACTGATGATACAGAACAGCGTTGATTGCCCTACTTCATTTGAAACTGTTTTCCAAATTGAATGTGAATGTCTGTCCAAGTTCATCTATAGATCAAAAAGATATATGCCTATAAGAATAAGAGCCCTTGGAACAAGACATTCTTCAGCCTTGTTTTTATGAAAGGAGTTGGAAAAACAGATAGAGAGCGCACGCTTGCTAGAAGAGAATGGTCAAATTTTTAGACCTGGAACGGTTTTATTGGAAGAATTACGTATCCCTCGATTTCAGGTAATGTTCTACTGCTCTCTCATCCATTTGAAATAGTTGCTCAAATTATTCTCTTTCCTCACAAATAAGAAGATTTGAATTTAAGATCTAGTTCAATATTATATTATCTGCCTTGAATCTGTGCAAACAATGGATAATCAATTTTATTGCTTAAAATTTAATTATTCCAATTTCTATGCCAATCATGTCCAAGAAAATTATTTTATTGACTTTTTCTAAATTGCGATATCTAAGTCCTTGCTGACAGGAGGGGAACAACTTACCATCTAACTACTTTTGTCTACTAAGTACCTGATACGCTTCAAATTATTGTGCATAAAATTTATTCCTTATCATCTGATCAGGGAAAACTGAAATGTCATTCATGTTACTGAACTTTGATGATGTTTGGCCCTGTCCTTAAAAGAAGAAAAGATCCATCTGTTTTACAAATGTTATGGACCTCTTGGCACCACTTAGTTGCTTTAAGACCAGTATTTTTTTCTTCCAGCATCCTAATATCTAGCTCTTCACGCTTACTTGCAGGTAGGTATCGCAAAGAGATGTCGAAATTTAGGTCTAGGCCCAGAAGGTTTTATAGACCTGGTTATCCCAAAATGGAGCGAAATTGAAACTGTGCGTGATGTGTCCTAGTCTTGACTGGAATTCTCAAACGGAAGCATATCAAGAAAGGCGACAGCATGATGATGGCCTCCTAGGATTCCTCGTGAGTTCGCTTCATTAGCAAGAAGAGCAATTGATGATTCCTATACTCTGATCAGAAGACACTCAACGGCAATGAATCTAGAGGACATACTCCAATATACTTAACTTTTATACCAGTACTGGGCGACTTGGCCTCCATAAGGTTGTTATTGAATTCTTTTTTGTTTTTCTTAATTTCAGAATCTATGTTTCTATAACAGACATTGATAATACCTAGACCTTTTAGTTAATAAACAAGTAACTATGGCTTTCCCGACCAGATTTTATCGACCAACCAAAAATTAATCGGCAAAAATACTATTTTTAGTGACTAATAAAATTTTTTAATCGAGTTTACCTTTGCCCACCAGTCTTGGTCCAAATATTGTGCGGAGTTTTAACATTTACCGACCAAGATAATGTGGTAGTCGGCCTAGATGAGACACATTTGCCGACCAATTTAAAAAGGTCGGTGAATGTCTTTTTTTTTTTTTTGGCTCAGCTTTTTTGGTGGGAGATTTGGCACCTTAATAATTACCAGGCCAAGAAAGTTATTAGTCGGATTCGACGATATACAATTACCGGATATATGAAATGGGTCGGTAAAGCATTTTTTTTTTTTTTGCCAGACAATAACTTTTGTTGTCACCTTTTCGCAACATTTGTTGATCTTTGCTTTTATCCTTATCTTTTTTTTTTCAATATTCTTTGGACGTTGTTATAGGTCATTTTTACATTTTATTTTAATTAATTCTGCATTTGTTATGTTTTACAGTAATTAGCCAACATAATTAAAGATGTTTATATATTTTTACATTAAATTACGTATGCATGATTTTGAGAATAAAATTTCATTACGTATTTTTGAATCATACAAAATAGACAACGGACAACGAATGTTGCAGAAGAGCCACATATTATCATGAGGTTTTAACAACGTTCATTGAACGTTGTAAAAAATGTAAAACATGTAAACTTTTTACAACACTTAAGAACATTGGAAAATGAGACATTAGCATTATGCGTTTAAAAAATGTTGTCAAATCTCAATTATATTAACACATACACTTGATAGAATGTTGCAGTATACCCATTTAACACTTAATTAACAAATATTGCTTTTTGCGTGTTGCAAAAAGCCCTTTTTGTTATAGTGAGTCTACTGATAAAAGGATTGCATGTCATCTGATTTTCTGTGGGCGACTCGACTGAGTTCTTATATAGCGATCAGAGAGGTGTTAATGAGGCTGAGATAGTTGTGCTAGAATCTGGTGATGTGCTGATATGTGGTGGCAAAACCAGACATATTTTCCATTGAGTGTCATCCACTATCCCCAATACAGCTCCTCCTTTATTGGAACGTGCAAAACTTCAACCAGTTCGTCTTAACCTTACTTTTAGGAAGTATTGATATCCCTCTGGAATTTCTATTTGAGTGCATTTTATCTACTGAAGATGATCATTGTTGACCCTTGCACTTCTGTATCTTATCCAAGTTTGGAGAGGTCATTTTTTATGGAAATTGGGATCCCAAAAAGTGATTCTTCTTCAGATCTACGGATTGCGACGTAAGATAAAAGAATAATAAATTTATTTTGAAGCAATACTTTCATGCAGCTTTTTAGTTTAAGTTCCTGATATTTTGAATAAAAATTTCTAGAATTATAAAAATAAAATTCTTTTTTGTATTCTCATTTCCAATACATATATGTGTATATATTGATTTAGCATTGTTTGCATGGTTTATCTGAAGAATATCAATTTTCACAGTGCTAAAGTACAAGGAAGTTTCCTTGTTCGTCATTTTTTATTAAACGTTTTATAATGCTAACATCCATAGTCGCGGTAGGTATGCTAAAAATTATTTAGTCCCAAGATACATTGAATTGTTTCATTCCAATTCTTCTATAGTGTGGAATTGTCGAATTTCATCTTTCTCGTTATATAATATAATATTCACTTGAAACTAATCTGCTTTCACTTCCTTTTCCATAAGCAAGGCTGAGCTTTTTCTAGAGCTCTCAAGTCATAAACTAGACCAACTTCCCTTAAAACTTCTTCTAATTAAATAAAATACTTTCAGAAAATATCGAAACAATCCTAGAGGATAATTTTGACTTTCAAAAGTAATGTCAAATGGACGCTAAATAGATTATCTTTCAATTTATTTTAAAGCTTCCATATTCTAATCTCGAACCAAACATAAATAGTGGGAAGCATTATTCAATGGACACTAAAAACAACAGCAACAAGCTCAGTTAAATCAATACTTCCCTTCTCTAGAGTTTGTAGTTTAAGGTTTCCAAGACTTGCAATTTGACGATTAACAAGGGAATACGAGGTTAGTGGAACAATACATTGAAAGAAAGCTATCTTTTGCGTCAGCATAATTTTATTCCATTAATGATACCACTTACAATAACAAGTGGCAATAATTAAAACTAATATAAGTTAATTATGATGGTTTACAATAAAAATTGCAGTAATATAAAGAAAATTAAGTTAATTTTTGTTTAAATAAAGACTTGGTTGGTCATTACTGATACCATTTACAATAACAAGTCGCAGTTATACAAAAAGTTATTTTGGTATAAATAAAGACTTGTTTGGTTGCAGCAATTCAAAAAGTAATTAAAGTTAATTTTCGTTTAAATAAAGACTTGGTTGGTGATGACTTAAAAAAACTCGTGTTTAGCATAAATACGAAAGTAATTAAAGTTAATTTTCGTTTAAAAAAAGACTTGGTGTGCGGCGGGCGGGGTATGTAAAAAACTCATGTTCAAACTCATTCCAATTACGATAGGATTGGCATAGATCTACCAAATTTACCTTAAAATACAATAAGAATAATCGTGGACTATGAATTATACTAAAATTATATTTTTAACCACTAATAAAAGGCTTAACCTCTTCAAATCAAATTGATATACTAAGAACATGTTGAAGAGACTTTCTATTTTTAAGTTTATAAATTTAGAGAATTAAAATTTTTAAATACTTCAACAACCTCTTTATCTTTAATGCTCAGTCCCTATTTGATAGGGATTAAAATCAGATTTCTAATAGATTTGATGAAATATGTGGTTGAAAAGTTGTGAGTGCCGTGAAATGTAGTTAAAATTAATTATTGAATTGACTTAAATTAAAACCTAGGTTTTAATCCCCATCAAACACGAGCTTAATTTTACTATTCCTAATATATATTTATTATTTTTCATATCTTTCATTTTCACCAACTTCCATCCAAATTATTGTATTATCGCTTCATTTTATTGTATATATACTAGTTGGTCAATATATGAGGCATTCAAATTTAAAATATTTTGAATGAGTTTAATTATAGAAAGTGAATTTGAGTCTCCAAATTTATGGAGAGTCAAACTCACTGTCTATTTTAAAATATTAATTTAAAAAGTCTCTTTTGACATAATTATAGGGATTAGTTTATAAAATACGAAATTCTTTTCTTGTCCACAGTGTGCAGGATAAGACTTTTCAATTATTGATGTGGCACGGGAACATTATTTACGATTCTCTTCAAATATAAGAATTGTAAGCACGATTATCTTCAAGTGGGTAATATAAGATTTCTCACTGTGAAGAGGAGAAATTTCTGTTATAAAACATATAAACTTTTAAAATGTATGTTGGAGATGCTCTTGAGCACGAATCAATTATTTCTAATTATAGTATTTCTATCTTAATTCATGAAAAATGTTATTTATTACACTAGCTTATGTAGTACTATGTGATATGTTTAATGAAATGTGAAATTAAGTGATTCATTTAATGTCACAATCTAAATTAATATTTCAATATTAGTGATGCTAAATAGTATTATAGGAACGCAACTAGTAGCAGTAGTCATATTCTACAAATTTAAACTTGTAACAATATATTAAATATTATTTTCAATAAATTTATAGTACACTTGATGCCTATATATAAATGCATAGACACAACCATTGATGTGCATAACTTTTCTTTTCCCTCTTACTTCATTGCAATTGCGTGATCTACAAAGAGAGTGTGAAGAAAGATGCTGAGGGTTGGCATAGGAAGTGCATTATGGGAATTCAGACACTTCCCAAGTTGGCAACCGCGTTTGTATTCTTTGCCAGCCCAGAATACAAATGCTGCAATATGTTTCCCGGAAATCAACAAAGACATTATTCCGAAACTGCCCTTCTCCAACTACATCCCGCCGCTATACACCGGACCGACAGCCAATGAGGTTTTGAAGAAGAGGAAAGAGTTTCTCAGCCCATCTACGTACTACTACTACGAAAAGCCTGTGAGTTATCAGCGAATGAAATATATTTTTTTTATAGATTAGAATGCTATTATATACTTGACAGAGTTTTAATAATTATCCAAGCATCAAATCGCATGCAACTAATTTTGTATTAAGTTGTTTTGGAGCTTTCAGCACAATAAACTGAGAATAGTGACGGGAAAAGATTCATGTAACTGATGCCAAATATATATATATATATATATATATATATATTGACAACAAGGCTTAACTCCCATTAAAGATAAAATACGAATAAATAAATTTGTCTATGTGCATCGATATAGTATCAAAAGAAATTTCGTCAAAAGTCTCACCGCTACCCATGATATTTGATAATTGTCCTCATATTAGGTCTTGATGAAAAAAGAATCTCAAGTGATGTCGAAAACTTTTGATAATGCTTTATATACAGGTGAATCTGGTCCACGGCAAGATGCAGTACGTGTTTGATGATGATGGTCATAGATATCTCGATGCTTTCGGTGGGATTGCCACAGTGGGGTGTGGGCATTGTCACCCTGATGTCGTTAAGGCCGTTATAAACCAAACCAAAAACTTACAACATTCCACTGTTTTATATCTCAATCATGCAGTTGCTGATTTTGCTGAGGCACTGGCCTCAAATTTGCCTGGTGATCTTAAGGTACACTTTGCCATTTTCTGATGGCCTAATTATGATCAGTATATTAATGTCCAAGTTTGAGAGGGCTTATTGGTAATGAAATTCAAATCAATATGTAGGTTGTATTCTTCACAAATTCTGGGACAGAAGCAAATGAGTTAGCTATTACGATGGCGCGTTTATATACAGGCTGTCATGATATCATATCACTGAGAAATGCGTACCACGGAAATGAAGCTGGGACCATGGCGGCCACTGCACTATGTAACTGGAAATTCAATCTTGTACAGGTAAAAATGCAATTCCTAGTCGTCTTATAGTGACAAGTGAACATAGCTCTCACGTTCAGGGTCTTCTGTAAATCTGTGTTTGCTTCGATGTGTTTCTGATTTGGGATTTTTTTTTTTATTATTGCTGATCTACTTGTTTCATTGGAAGTAAAAAATTTGAACAGAATTTTGACAGTGTGTGCAAACTATTTACTACCTGTAAATTGTAATCTATTGTTTGGAACAAAGCACGAGGCATAAAATTACATATTGCAATAGTAGTTCACTAGCTGCTTTTCTCGATTATTTCCAGTTTCTTTTCTTTTCTTTACTTGAACAGAGTGGAGTTCATCATGCCGTGAACCCAGATCCATACAGAGGGATCTTTGGTTCAGAGAAATGTATGCAAAAGACGTTCAAGATCTAATTCAATTCGGAACTTGTGGCCATGTTGGTGCTTTTATATCTGAAGCTATACAGGTAACACCTTCCATTACATACTGAAATAATCATGGTCCATGTGAATTCCACAACAGTCACAGAAGGGCCCATCGCATTCCCACATGTCTTTGAATATTTGTGTCTTGACTTTTGAGGCACAGTTGAAGGAAAGATGTCTTGACCACCGAGGATCTCCTAAGTAACGGAATGTGCAAAATTCTAAGACTTGGCTAGAAACATGATTGGAGGCCTCGGCAGGCAACATGACTAAAGGCCTAGGTTTGGCCTCGGATACGGATGGGAACCTTAGTGGGGATTTTGAAAGAATCGACATGGACTTTAATGCACTAAATCCATGAATGCACACAGAAGTGAAAGTGTTACAAAGTACAAACATCAACAAGCTTTAAAAATGAGATTTGAACATGACCTCCAACATAATGAGTGAACGTTAACTCACAAAAATGACTAAATTACCCCTAAATCGCCTAAAATAAGACCATTGCACAATAGAAAAGGGATGCAACTTTCACTCAAAAAATTCTAAAGACTGAAAGTTTACTCCCAAAAACTGCCCAGTGTCCAAACATATGGAGTTGAACATTTCGGAAATTGAAATTACTGATAAAGAATCATTTTCCGGCTAATAGAACGCTGGAAACTCCATCCTTTTCTCTTTATACAACGGTTTGGCTTCGGAAATATACACAAAATCCCCCCAAAAAGGTAAAATTCTATTGGGATTGGGAGGGATAAACTCCTTTTGGCTTTCAAAAATAATTTTCATCTTTTTGAGGTCAACACCTTCTATATTTGAATGATTTTTCTGGATCCTTGATCACATGTTTGGTAGGGTGGATCCAACATTATTGGACACAACTAAGAAAAGGAAGTGAAATTTTGATTAGTATCTTAGATCACTAATAATCGAGGAGATAGCCTTTTCACACGAGTTATTTCATTATATAACAGGGAGTTGCCGGGATTATTGAGTTAGCTCCAGGTTACTTGCCTGCAGTATATAGCAGCATCAGAAATGCAGGAGGCCTTTGTATTGCCGATGAGGTTCAGGCTGGATTTGCTCGCACGGGTAGCCATTTTTGGGGATTTGAGGTCCATGGAGTTGTGCCTGATATAGTTACAATGGCCAAGGTAATATAAACATCGCCTTAATTCCTTCCCAAGAGGTGCATCACTTGAGCTTTGTTTAGAAAATATTCGGGTTTATTCACCTTTGGAGTGCAGGGTATTGGAAATGGAATTCCTCTTGGTGCCGTGGTAACTACTCCTGAGATTGCGGAGGTCTTCACTCATCGAACTTACTTTAACACCTTTGGAGGGAATCCTGTATGTACTGCAGCAGGACTTGCCGTTCTCAGGGTGATTGTAAAAGAAAAACTTCAGGAGAATGCTCATGTTGTTGGATCCTACCTGAAACAGCGTCTTAATGCCCTCAAAGCCAAGCATGAAAGTAAAGTTTTCATTGAACTTGTATTATTTAAAAGCTTAGTCTTCAAAATGTCCCCTCACATTAAGGCGAGAGGGTACACAAATTTTAAATGAGTGTCCCGGATTCCTTTTTCCCTCAGAGTAGATGTCAATATTAGTCTACCACATATGCTACATGGTGAACCTTATTTTGCAAAAGCATAATTTGTTAACTTATAATTTTCTTTGGTTGACATCTTTGTATGCAGTCATCGGGGATGTGAGAGGAAGAGGACTGATGCTCGGGGTTGAGCTGGTCACGGACCGCCGACACAAAACTCCTGCAAAGGTTGAAACTCTGTATTTGATGGAGCAAATGAAAGGTATCAGCTGTTTTCATTTGGTTTACTGTTTATCTTGGTGTACACGTTAATATTATAATTCTTACAAAACACTAAACTTCTATTCGACCATGAAGATATGGGATTACTGATTGGAAAGGGAGGCTACTATGAAAATGTTTTCAGAATTACACCTCCACTTTGTTTCTCTAAGGAGGATGCTGGTAGGTTTATACAGCATATCGTCCACACAGCTCATCATTGCTATTTTGTTAGTGACTTGAACAATCACTCATTTTATTCTCTATGTAAACTATTTCTTTCAATGCAAGACTTTCTGGTGGAAGTAATGGACTAACTATGATGAAGCTTTGAGGCCCTACTCACTTTGTACAGTCGCTCAGAAGAAAAGACATCTCTTTCTCGTAGGACGGCAAGGAGCATGCCAGGAAATTCAATGCAAGTAGTCTAAAGATCGATTTCCCTCTTGAATCGTAGAAACAAAAACTTCTACATCTTCTGAATGAATTGCGTAATAAACCTGCTTTTCGTATCTGCATATGGAGTCACTCATTGGCTTGATATTGTTTCCTTCTTGTTTTTCCTTTAAATTATAAGTAAATAATAGCCTGTGTGAAGTTGGTTTTGGAGAAGTGACTGTGTGAAAAGTGATTTTTTTTAAGGGGCTAAAAAAGTAGTTAAAAGTGAGGAAATGTTAACAATGATTTTATTTTTATTTTTTGAAAAGCGTGTCATCGAAAATGAGTGTGGGGGTTAAAACCAGTTTAATGGGAATATTTCCAAACTGATGATAACAGCACATTCAATCTCAGATCACAGCACAAAGCTGGTAAAATCAAAGAACGGAGCAAAATTATAAAGAAAAGAACAATTATGTGGTTCGGGAAAATATCTCCAACATCAACGGGAAACGCCTCCTGGACGCCATTTTTCATTGATCAAATCAGAAAATTAAAATTTACACTTCTCAATATAATATACTGTCTTTGCTTTAACAATAAACTAAGCTTATATGCAGGTTGATATATTCAAGAAAATAAGAAGAACTCAGTACAACTGCATAAAAACCTCCGTCAACCATCAGTAATGGACTTGTAACCCTGATAAAGAGACATTTGCCCTTTGGAAAGATCATTTGCTGGATTAGCTGTAGCATATTAATGAACTAATGCAAGAAAACTTGTTTCTATATGCACTTCTTCTTTATAAAGCAAAATATATAATTGAAGTTTTTTATGTTATTGCCCTATTACCTAGTTAAGACAAATATGGAAAACTAAGGCCCAGTTTGATAGCCTTCTTTTTCCATGAAACTAAGAATTTATTTTCCATTTTTCAACTTTTTTGCTTGTTTGATGAGAAAAATTTTCTTGGCCAATGATTTTCCACCCAACCCCCCACATGACCCCTTTTTTCCACATTTTCAATGAATTTGTTTTCCCACCACTTTCGTGGGAAAATGATTTTCCAGTTTTTTTTTTTTTGGATAATGGAAACAGATTTTATCATCAGTTGTAAAAAGAATTTTCCTTTAATGGACAAATTTCAAGAAAAATGAAGTCAAACGAATACCAAAAAAATCCAAATTTTCAACATTTTTCAAGTAGAAAATTATGCCAATCAAACATAATTAATTAACAATACACAGAAAAACGATTCTAGGCAATTCAATTTCTTGAAATTCATTTTCTTTCCACCCAAATTCCACTGTTGCAATCAAACAGACCCTAAATGTATTTAGTAGCTAGGGACTTTATGACCAAGTTCATCAACTAGTTAAATGTAACTTATCAATAATGATTGACGATAAATAGTTGAGAGAATGGCGATATATGTATTTGGGATATGTTTTCTCTAGATGTAACAAGATTCTTGTTCTATGAATAGTGCAACCTCAATACAACATTTTAGAATATGAAGGGACAGAGCCAAACTAGTGTGGCTTGCTTTGGTTGCGAGGCTTTAGTTGTTTTGGATATTCTCCGAGTAAATCTAGATGTCGTATTTAATTTATATTACTGATGCAGTTAAGATCTGTTTCTAGAAGCCTTATGTTTATTTTCAATTTCGTAATCTGTGGAGTAATCGTCGTATGAAGCATAAAAAAAATTATATGTGGTTTATGTAAATCGAAACTCTGATCTTTTTTGACTTGTGATCCATGTGTGATAAGTCTTTTTTTATGGATTAAGCAACGTGTTTTTCTATCTTATTAGAGATTATGAATATTTGTTTTTTTTTTTTTCTAGAAAATGAGAAAAAGACTGTTAAACTGTAGCCCACACCACAAAAGACTAATTAAAAATTTGCTAAGCGAGCTAACCTGAAAGTACTTCTTCTATCTTAATTACCTAAGCCTTGTATATTATTTAAGCAGCCTCACTTGCATGTTCTCCTTCCCTCGCTCTATTAGGTACAATTAAATCATTATTTTCCTATTTTTTTTAATCATTACACTACATATCTGATCTTTTTCATAGCTGGAGTTTCCAATTGCCGCAAAACTAATTACGTGGGGGGATTTAGAAACCCTACTTTTGGGTAAAAATTCAAGCGGACACTTACTGTAATAGCTTAAAATAGCACTACTCCATAGAGAAGATAGATACGTGGGTATAAACCAAATCACTCATAAGGGCGTGCTTAAATACTTGTAAGCTGCTTATTTACCTGGCATGTTTACTTATAAGCTGCTTATAGGCATCTTATTTCTGCACTAAAGACATGCTTTCTGCAAAAAATAGCCAAAGCTAGACAATAGCATTTTTGGCTAGGCTTAAGCACCTTTAAGCTTAGCCTAACATGATGGCGTAGGTCAATTTCTTTCCCGATTGCTCTTTTTGTTAGAATACAAATACAAGAATCTTATTCATGGTACTAACAAGAGCAATTAAGTTAACGTGCAAGGAGACATTAGCCCTTTGGATAGATCATTTACCCGGTTAGCTTTTGCATTAACAAACAGATGCGAGAAAACTGGTGTCTATATGCACTTATATTTCTTCTTTACATATAAAGCAAAATATATGTCCCTATTTGACCCACATTTTCTAAAACTTGTTTTTTTTCAAATTCATTTTGAATCATACATTTCATGAGATCCACAACTTTTGTTAATTTTTTAATCATGCATTTCATCAATTTTATCAAAATCTACTAATTTAGCTTTACCAAATATGTAGAAGTTGTTATGCTATAGCACTATTACATAGTTAAGACAACCATATGAAACTAAATGTACGTAGTTAGTAGTAGGCTCTTAATGACCAAGTTCCTTTACTAGTTGATCTAACACATCAATAACAATTGGCGATAAATTGAGGGAAGGCGATAAATGTATATTTTGGGACATGTTAACTATATACATAAAGAGATTCTTGTTCATATGAAGGGTGCAGTCTCAATGGAATGTTTTCCAATATGAAGGGATAGATCAAAACCTAGTGTGGCTATCTATGATTGCAAGGCTTTAGTTGTATTGGATATCTACTATGAAACCAAACAAAGCGACGGGAGTAAAATGTTGTGAACCTTAAGTTTATTCGAAAGCATGTTTAATTAAGTGTTGTAACTAATTCACGTTAGTAGTAGGCTCTTAATGACCAAGTTCATCTACTAGTTGATGTAACACATTAATAACAATTGGTGATAAATTGAGGGAAGGCAATATATGTAATTGGAACATGTTACCTGTATATGCAAAGAGATTCTTGTTCGTATGAAGGGTGCAATCTCAATGGAACGTTTTTGAATAGGAAGGGATAGATCAAAACCTAGTGTAGCTATCGATGGTTGCAAGGCTTTAGTTATTTTGGATATTCTTCTAGTAAATCTACTAAGAAACAGAACAAAGCGACGAGAGTAAAATGTTGTCAACCCCAAATTTATTGGTAACCATGTTCAATTAATTGTTGTAACTAATTCGTGTTATTGATGCAACTATGATCAGTTTCTAAAAGTCAATAATTGGGGGTGTACTCGATAGAGACTTTTAAAGACTTCTTAGAATTTAAAAGGTTTAGGAATATTCAGTGTAGCTTTTTGAGACTTTTTAAAAGTATTGGTTGTATTCAACTTAGATTTTTACAGACTATTATAGTTTTTAAAAATTACGACGCATCCAATTAAATTTTTTAGAAGTTTATATAATTCTTTGGGTATTCAGTTTGTGAATGACCTTTAAAACTTTTTATGAAAGTCTCTAAAGTACTAACTTTTAAGTAAAAAGTACAAAAAAATCTTAAAATTTATCTCTCATCCTTCCAAGATTTTGGAAGACTTGAACAAAAAATATTAATATGTATTTTTATTTCTTTCAATATTTTTCTTTCATTTCCCTTCATGGAACATTGGAGTCATTATTAAAAAATTATTTTTTTCTATCGATTATATTTGTTTCTATTTTTTTTCTCGTTTATCTCTGTTTTCTAAGAAAAAATTAAATTGTAACTAAAGATTCTTATAACCTTTTTTACCTTTTTCATCCATTTTTTTTATAAAAGAAAAAAATCTATTTGTAATTAAATTATAAGATTTTATATAAAAAATACTAATCTAAAAACAAATGTAAATAAATTGATTTGTTGTTTACTCTTTAAAGATATGCCATATTGATAATACTGAACATTAATTTTTTTATTTACACACACACACACACACATATTTATTATTTATTTAATTAAGGTGACTTAAATTTGTTCTTTTGAAAATAATTTTTATCACACGGGGAGAGAGGATTGTGGGAATCACTATCTCGTATGTGAAAATTATTGCACCAGATCCATGTTAATTCTTCTTTAAATGAAATTATTCAAAAGTCTATTGAATTCTACAAAAAATTATAATAGTTTTAAAATAAAAGTCTATTGAACTCTATGAAAGACTTTCATTAATTTCATACACGAAATTCACAAAATTCATCACTTAAAAAATATATAAAAATCTTCATAAATCTCAATTGAATACACTTTACTTTCACTTTTCCGTGTGCTGAGTAATCGTCGTGTGAAGAATGCAAAGACTAGGGTTTATGTGATGTGTAGCTCTTGTCTATAAGATTTTCTTCTTTGACTCGTGATTGATCTATAATAAGCCTCTTTTTTTATGGCTTGAGTATGTCAGATAGGTCTTTCTAGAAAATGAGAGAAAGGCTGCTTCTTAAACTACAGCCCATGCCACACCACATAAGACTAGTTAGAGATTTGCTAAGGGAGCAAACTTGAAATATTACATGGATAAGACAATCATATAAAATTAAATGTAAGTAGTTAGTAGTAGGTTCTTATTGACCAAGTCATCTACTAGTTGATGTAACACATCAATAACAATTGATGATAAGTTGAGGAAAGGCGAGATATGTATTTGGGATGTCACCTGTATAGGTAAAGAGATTCATGTTCATATGAAGGTGCAATCTCAATGAAACATTTTCGAATGTAAAGGGATAGAGCAAAACCTATCTATGGTTGCAAGGCTTTAGTTGTTTTTGATATTCTTATAGTAAACCTAATATGAAACCGAAAAAAGCGACAGGAATAAAATGTGGTCAACCTCAAATTTATTAGAAACCTTGTTTAAATAAGTGTTGTAACTAATTCATGTTATTGCTGTGTAGCTCGTCTATAAAATTATCTTCTTCGACTCGTAATTGACCTATAATAAGCCTCTTTTCTTATGGCTTGAGTCCATGAGTTTATTTATGTTAGATACTTCTTTCTAGATACTACTAAAACTACAGCCTATGCCGTACCGCATAAAACTAATTAGAAATTTGTTGAGGGAGCTAACTAGAAGCACTTCTTCTATCTTAATTATCTAAGCCTTATAAATTATTTGAGCAGCCTCACTATCAAGTTCTCCTTCCCTTGCTCTATTAGGTGCAAAATAAAATTAATCTATTCATATATTCTTAATCATTACATATATACCTGAATCCTGATCTTCTTTAGAGTTGGAATTTGCTGCTGCAGGGGTCGTAGAAACAAACCCTACTTTTCGGGTAAAAATTCTATTGGACACTTACTTAAACCCCAATTTCAATTGGGTATTTAGAGGGTATAAACCAAACCACTTATGAGGGCATGCTTACTTATAAGCTGCTTATCTGCCATCTTGTTTCAGCAGTAAAGACGTGCTTTTGTCAAATAAGCCAAGAAACAATGTCTATAATAGCTAGACATATTAGCATGTTTAAGCTTGCTTCCTTTTTAACCTTAGCGTAAAATGGTGGTGTGAGTTGATTTATTTCTCGATTGCTTTTTGTTAGAATACAAATCTAATTAACTCTTATGTATGATACTAGCAAAAACAATTTATTAATGTGCAAAAGCCAATTCTATATCTAATGCCCTGACTTCTATATCTAATACAATTAGCACGTCTACAAGAATTCCACATGCACTTAAATGTAACAATTTTTTTCAAGACTCAATTAATAGCTAAAATACTCTTTATCTTCTGATTAATCAAAACAAAGTCATTAATTTGCCAAAGAAGCAATCTTCATACATGAAGGAACAGAAAATCTTAACAGTAAAACAAAATTATTCATCTAATCACGACATATTCTTGACACAAGCTATAGATCTTGACTTACAGCATTCACCATGTCATGGAAACACAGCGAGAAACTTCTTCTTCTTCTTCCTGATGAATTTGGTGTTTGACGCCACTTTTTTTTCTGACCATGTTTAGCAATAACAGTTACCGGTCATGGCGACCAAACACCGATGACATAGGTGAGTACCGGCTAGGATCTGTGTTCGATCTCTGCAAAAACATGCCCGAAAATTGAAACATTGAGTTTAGTACCGAAACCAAGTCCACGAGAACGAACGAAAACTCGTTATATATGTTGATGCTCTTCCTCAACATTACGTGCGTCAATACACATAATGCATCCTCAAATCTTGTCATTTTATTTGGTTTGTTCTTCTCTTTTGCACCACAAGACTTTGGGATCTATCAATTATTTGACCTTAATCATACTTGAAATATTTCAACACTTGCACTATTATACAACCATAAAATGGAACAGTAGATCAAGGAAATTTGATTCGATGCTGCACTTACTGAAATACCCTTTTGCTTTCTTTGCA
>CAIGRP010041922.1:0-27157 GCA_903798385.1 Fraxinus cuspidata
GTTGCATAGCTACTATTGCTACGTGATTCTCATCAGAATATTAAGCTCAAAATAAAGAAACTGTACCAAACAGGTGGAGCTCAATAACAATCATAAAAAGCCCTATTACTTTCGAATACATATCCCAATAACTGGACTTCCGACCCCTAAATAAGTAGCTCGTGCAAGCTGCCCACGATGTAAAGGCAAGGAAACCCATTCCTTTTGACCTTTTTGGGCCCATGTCTCCCATATGGAAAATATTTAGACATAAAAAAGGAATCTTGTTAACTTATTGTGACATGGGATAATAAGCTTGTGAGCTTAGTTCTTTGAAACATAAAATTGGAAATCCTAATCTAGAATAATACGTTTATGAGTTTGATTTTGTAAAAGTCATACGTATAGACAAATAAACTACAGAATTCAACTCTGAGAATCAATGTATGTTACTATAGATATATAGCTAGAAGTCTTGAATTTAATAGAAAAATTGATATCATTTCTTGATTACACAATTAGATATATTATACCTTTTCACAAATATTTGTTATGTTTGTCAACATGAAGTTAAATTTTACTTGAATGAAGGTCTTTTTTGAGATTAAAACTAAAAAAAATGCTCTCGCACAACTGGAGAAATTCACCCTCTCACTAGCCATGCAAGCATGATTATATGTTCAAACAGGGTTTTGAATCAGCTGATTTTTCAGAATTTGAAAAAGAAAAAAAAAATCAAGTAGAATAAGTGAACAATGATTTGAAAAGAATCAAGGGGTCTGCACATTGGAGTCCTTGGATTTATTCTCTTCTGAAGATGGTCGATTCTCCGAGTCAGATAGTCGGACTTCTTCGATCATTTTAATGACTTCGTCCATGTTTGGTCGCAAGTCCGGAACCTTTGCAACACATGCCATGGCGATTTGAAGCATCTGCACCATCTCTTCTTCGGTGTTTTGGAACCTCATTAACTCAACGTCGAAAACTTCAGCCGTCCATTCTTCCCTGACAACTGACTGAACCCACCTAGGCAGATCAACAATATCATCTCGTCCCGGCGATTGAATAGGTTGTTTTCCAGTAAGCATTTCAAGTAGTACGACACCAAAGCTATATACATCTGATTTGTGAGTGTGTTTCCGAGTATCGATTACCTCGGGAGCACGGTATCCTGCCTGTCGAGATGGAGAGACAGGAGTGTTCATGAGAGGGGCTAACCCGAGATCAGATACACAACCATCTAGATTTTGATTCAAGAGGACGTTCGATGCCTTGATGTTTCCATGAGTAAATTTAGCACCACCCACAGAATGAATATGAGCAATACCCCTTGCTGCTCCTAGGGATATTTTGACTCTTGTAGCCCAATCTAGAGGTGTTCTCCCGGCAATCTTGTTTCCTGTTGAAATGAAATTGAGCAAATATAAGTAAAAAAAGATTCATTCTTCTGTCCACAGAGTAGAGCAAGAAGCAAAAGTACGACCTATGAAAATGGATGATGGATAAGTTTGCTTGCTTCCGAGTTTTGAATTTCTTGTCTTTCAAAAGGCCGTTTATTGAATTCTATTGATCTAACACGTTTAAAAATGACAGATTCTCATCCAGCCTAATACATTAAGAAGCTCTAAACTTACAGTACAAAAATTATTTCTAAAATATGATAGCCTTGTAAAATAGGATTTTCTCACACGAGTAAGACAATTATGATCTATGATCTTAATTTTTACGTTCAACCACCAAACTAATGCCGCATTTGAAGTTAATCTCAGTTTTCCCATTGTCTTCCAATGATTTTCTACACGTTTTCCACTTGGCAATTTTTTTTCTGTTTCTCTTCTTGTTTGTAATATTATTGTCTCGTGATTATCATTATTTTTGTTCAATTGTTTAATATAGGAGTAATTGAACAGTTCACTAACAGAAACTCTCATCTTCAAGATAAATCAACATGCTAAATGAACCGCAAGAAAAATCAATCAAGGCAGAAGAAACAAAAGGAACAAGAGAGAATATTGCATACCGTGCAACAGAGTTGCCAAGCTGCCATTTGAAAAATGATCATAGACTAGAAGCTTCTCGTCCTTGGAGTAGTAATAAGCCCGTAAAGGTGCAACATTGGGATTCTGGCCCACCCTCCCGATGATTTCCATCTGCTGTTCGAAGTCCTTCTTCCCCACAATTACCTCCTTCAACCTTTTCACGACCACTGTTGTCGACTCCTCTAAGACTGCCTTATATGCTGTCCCAAAAATACCCTTTCCAAGAACTTCAGCAGAGGCCCGTAACAAGTCCTCGAGATCGAAGTTGTAAGAACAGCCTTCAAAGAAAACCAACTTGTTCTTCTCGGGTTCTTGCACCCCGCTGCCAAACTCCTCGCTTAGTTTATCTCGAATCCCACCACCAGAAGGCTTAACTTTTGGCACCGGACTGTCATCACTTTGCTTTCTCTTAAAGTAGCACAGGAATAAAATTAGTGCTATAAGAAATAGCGCTACTGCCCCTCCAACTGCAATAGCAATAATAGCTCCTAAAGCAAGTTTTTTCTTAGAACTTTGCTTCTGAGGGACATTTGAGTGAGGTGGAAAAAAGCTCGGGGAAGGAGCAGGCGGAAGAGAAGGTGAACAAGAATTTAGTGGTGGCCCACATAAGGAATTACCAGTGAATGTAGAGTTTGGGAACTTCTGTAGGGACAAAGGAATAGAGCCATTAAGATGGTTGTTGCTTAGGTTCAAACGTTTGAGTTGTGGGGCTAGATTGGGAATTGATCCAGAAAGAGAATTGTTCTGTAGGCTCAAAGTAGTAAGTTGAGTCAAATTCTGAATTGTTTGTGGAATTCTTCCCTGAAATGAATTGAATGAGAGGTCCAAGACAGTAAGTTGAGGGGGAAAGGTAGTTGGAAGATCACCGGAGTAGTTATTACGTTGGAGGAAGAGCAAACGGAGAGAGGGAAGTGAAAGAATATCAGGAGGCAGATTACCGCTGAGGAGATTGGAGCGAAGACTGAGAATCCTCAAAGCATCCAACTTTCCGAGGGTGTTAGTGGGAATTGGACCTGTAAGTCCAATGCCAGGAAGCCGCAGATAAATCACATTGTTAGCATCCAGGGTACAAGTGACTCCGATCCAAGAATTGCAGACTGGGGTAGCAGGATTCCAGTCAAGCCTCCTACCATGTGGCACAGCAGCAGCAAATGCCAGAAGGGCTTGTTTATCAGAGTTCAAGTCACCAAGCGCCAGAGGAAAAAAGGTGACAAAGAAGAAAGGAAGAAATATATGGTTAGAGAAGAGTTTCATGATGCAATCCACTGGGACATGAACGTAAAATTGCTGCAAGTATCGCGGTTATTCTGAGGGAATTAAAGAGACAACAAAACATCGTTAGACTATTCAAACACAAAATGAGGCTCCAAAAGACAATAATAAAACAAGGAGTAATAATTTGAAAAGCATGTAACAACAATTGCTCTGATAATTATTCATGAAAAGCACGAAATAGAAACAAACTTCTGCAGGTAATAATATCCAGCAACACGCAATCGAAAACAATATTTTTGTTTAAAGAACTGAAAATCTCATCAAATTTCGAAAGCAAAAGTTAGGAAATACGAAGACAATGATGCAGAAATGGATCTTAGTACAACAGAAACCATTAATGCAAAAAAAAAAAAAATCAATATTTTGAAATGAACAGTAGATTTCATAAGCTTTTGGTTTCAAATTGGAAGCATCTAATCCTTTGTTTGAATCTATCCATCAAAAGATTCCAGTAAAACGAAATGACTATCAAATTAATCAGATTATTACCAACAAAAAAATCTTGTTCCTTCAGAAAGGCACTGGGACATTTTTCTTCCAATCAAGATTTAAACATTTTCCACATAATGCATAAATTTTTAAAATTGAAACATAATGCATAAATTTTAAAATCAAGTCTTCTCTCCTATTTCCTCACTAAAAAATAAAGCACCTTGACACTTGACAGCCATTATTTAGAAACAGATGAATTTTATTTTATTTTATTTTTTTGTAAAAAAAGGTAATGAAGGCATCATGGAAAAGGAAAGTGCAAAGGCATGGAACCTTTCTCTATAATCTTCAAGCACAGTAAAGTAATAAAAAATGCTTATTTTACAAGGTAGTTGAACCTTTAAAATAATTATACATTTTTAGCTGCAGAAGATTGTTATAATTTACACAAAATCTTATTTCCTAAAAATACAAAATTCAACCCTCGATGCCCACTTGATGAAAAATTCTGGAAAAAATCGTTCTTTAATTTGTTGAGAATATAAAAATTTGATGCCGGATGCTAAATTTAGTAGAAAATAACAAATAAAAACATCAGAAGAAGGAAACTTTTTTCATGGGAATGGTAAAGTAAAAATGGAATTTGGGTAGTTGAGAAGATGTTAAAGCTTCACCGAATTCATATTATTTCAGTGTAACTAAGAACCCTATACTTGCATCATTAGCATTCATAAGAATGTAAAATTCCCACCAGTACAATCTTGTTCAGCAAAGGCAATAAATATGTACACAGATTTTTGTGCAAAAGAAAAAAAAAAAAAAAAGAAAAACCATCAGTCTCTGCAAAATGTACAAACTTAACACTCAGATCTGCTATTAAACATTCTTGTACTTGAATCTCAGTTAATTCTTAAATCGAAAAAGCAAAAGAAGAAGAAACACAAACATCGCACGAAAAAAAAATAAAACAAACATACAAACAAAGAAACATGTTTGAAGAGAAAAATCATGAGAAACACAAATCACCTCGAAACATTCTGAGAATCCCAGAAAGGTTTTGGTCTCTTTTTGGAAAATTTCTGGGTTTTGTATGGATTTTGTCAAGAATGCTGAACTTGAGAGGTGAAACCTAAGTTTGTTGCAATGTTGAAACTGCAGTAACAGGAGGCATTGGAATTGGAGGGTGTTACAGGACTCAAACTGTGATGCAGCAGCATTAAAAACGCCATTCTTTTTTCAAAGATTCACGCAATGGGAATTCAATTCACAGATCCAGAAGAGAAAAATGAAGACAGTATTTTGTGAGTTTTGTTATGAGCTGGAAAAGAATGGAGAGAGAAAGTCAGTTTCGTCATACTCAACTACTGACTGACGCTGTGAGTGAGAGAAGAATGCTGTTCATTTCTTTATGGACAGAGAGAGCGTAACGTTAACGATGACCCCTCATGGACCACATTGTAGACTCGTACGTAAAAAGTTCAGGGTCAATAGGCAGAACCTTGAATGATTTGAAAAGAATAAACAATATGGATAATTGCAGCAAAAGCCCAAAATTTTTGAAACTTTGATTTTTTGCAGTCGCTACCCCTAACATTTTCAAATATTGCAGGTAAAGTCATTTTGGACGGTTTCCATCCATAATTCCACCAAAAATTTAATTTTAATCACATTTTTAATATTTTAAAAGTGGACAAAAGAGGAATTTTTTATCCTATTAAATAATTAAATAAAAAATACGAAATTATAAAAACACTCACTCACCACTGTCTTCTTCCTCTCAACCATCATCCACCCCACCTCAAATCCAAAATCCACACCGACCACCGTCATCTCCACCTCCACCTCCACCTCCAGATCAAACCAGATTAAAAATAATAAAAATAATAAATCCCTTTAACCACCACCACTAAATAGATCAATAGTACTAGCTAGATTCCCATATTTCCAATTCCATCGGTATTTTTTGACTCTTATAATTGGGGCATAAACCTGTCTGCCCACTTCAAATTCTTGCATCCACATTTTTCTTATTGCAAATTTTATGTGAATTTCATAACACATAGATCTTTTCAAACATGTTCATAAAGAATCACAGATTAATGCCAAGTTAATCATCAGGTCAACACATATGCAACAAATGCATAAATGACCCCATGAAAAGATCTCACCACACATATATTATCCCATTCCGTGTTGCTCCTACCTCGAGGACACATATCTCACCTCATTGCCCACCATGCTCACTAGACTAATCACTCAATACATGTCTAACTAGTAAGCCTCTATAGATCCTAAGTTTTCGGGATAATCCTCTATCACCACATTACTTCTCACAACCCATGTGGATAATGGATCTCCACCTAACAAAAGTGATAGAAGTGCCCCTCTTACACTACACCTGATCAGTGTCTCTTCACAGATAAAGAATTTCAGACATTTAACCACCTCTCTACTCGTGATTCAAATGCCACACTCCATATCTCCGATACAAATCACTAATGTATCCCTAGGCATCTATACTCCACCTTACCAAAAGACATAGTATACACTGCTAATGCATCCCAAACTACTATGCATGCAAACAATTACATCAAGTAATAAGATCAATCCAATTCATGCCAACGCACATATCAAACACATTGAAATACAATATATAATCATATAACAAAATTGAGCAATCACACACATGCAGAAAGGATTATACACGGATGCACATACAGTAACTTGGTTAACCCTCAATAAACGTCACTACGGTCATCACTCGATCTTATAGCCAAATTCGCCTCACCTCTCATCTTACCATTCTGCTTATCTTTTTCATTCTTGGGACAATTCATAATAAAGTGTCCAGCCTTACCACAACTGCAATATCGTCTACCACTAGACTTGTTCCAACCCTTGCTCTTTTTCTTACCATCCTCATCACTCGAGTCACTGCTCAAATCACCATTGTCTTGAGCTCTACCTAAACTCATCTGCTTAAACTTCATTCTTCTCCCCATTATATGCAACTCACCACTTTTTCTTATTCTCATTTTCAGCTTTAATATATATCTCTTTACTTCTAAGAGAATCTATGACAATCTCAGGTGTTAAAGTGTCCATACTAGACTTAATTGCATTCTTAACCTCTCTATATGAATCAGGCATAGAATTCAGCAAAATTAATGGCCTTGTACGTATCAGACACTTTCTCACCACAATTAACGATGTCTTGAACCAACTTGTTAAAACATCCAGATTGTCATCAAAATTCTTTGAAGGGTTCATTTTGAAGCTAAAAAAGTCTTTCAATCAAGTACAACTTATTAGGAGTAGACTTAAGCTAATATAAGTCTTCCAACTTTTGTCAAAATTCTTTGGTAGAGTCAAGTTTTTCAACTTTTTTCAAAACAGTGTTGCATAGGTGTAAAATAATTGAAGTGTAAGCAAGTTCATCATATTCTTCTTTTTGTGTTTCTGTTAAATTTGCAGAAAAATTGTCATCTATGACTTTCGAAACTTTTTGTTGAACTAAAATCCCCTTCATCTTTTGTTGTCAAATTGAAAATTCTCATCTCCCATTGAAAATTTCAATTTCAAAATGTGATGACATTTTGAAAAATAGGACAACAAAAATGCACAAATAGATCACACAAATTAATCCTAAAGCAACAATATACACAATTCTAAATTCTCATGGTTTCATGAGACTCAAGATCTCAGATCAAGGGAATGTTCAAACATGTCAAGTCTAGGCGTTCTAACGGGATAGACAATGCAACACGAAGATAGATCAACAAAAGATTCAAATTCTCATGCAGTTGAATACATGAATAATTATCAACTTGCAGTTAAATCCAACACTTCAAAATAGAGAAAATAATTTCTAAATTTCTAGCACAAAGAATGTTTACCCTTTACGGTAACCCCAATTCTAATGTCACCCCACATAATGACGCGCTAATACTAAAATTTAAACGGGATCAGCCAATTTACCAGAGCGGACCTATTTGAGTTCGTAAATTACTAGAGATGCGAATTTATCACTTTAGGGCCACCACTATTCGCCATAAAATCTCTAGCAATTGCAGTAACCAACCGAACAAAAATTGAATCACAAACTTACATGGGCAAAATCGCCAGATTCTACCGTATCACCTGAAACAGAAAATTAACACCACAAACACGTTAAAAAGGTGTTAGGATAAAACTAACTGAAGAAAGTTTTGTCGGAAGAGCCCTCATGCGCAGCCCCATTGGCGGCCGTCAACCTCACGCACCAAACCTCCAACACCTCCTCCACATGCACGTCCCAATTTCAATCTCCGTTTCACCAATAGCCTACTGGATTGGCCGAAAAATCCAGTGCAGGTTTGGTTTTTCTTGAAAAATCTAGGCAGGTTTTTCAACAGCCTTTTCTATAGATTTTTAGATCTATTTTACACAAAAATACCCCCAACGAATGCTCTGATACCAATTATTGATTAAGGGACTCCAAACCTCAAGAATTTCAGGCTCATTTACGATGAATCGATCACCACAATTGACAATCCAAATCCCAAACCAAATACTCAAAACCCGATTGCTTCAAGGTGCCCACAAAGAGTAGAGAGTGTAGAATATTGTAGCCTCAAGGATCAGTCACAAAGGCTAGAGAAGAAGAACAAAGCACAGTCAAGCACAAAGCCAAGACAGTGAAGCACGAAGCCAAAGGACTCTATTCTCTCTCAAACACGGCTAACCAAGTCCACCTCTCTCACACAATAGTAACAAGGCAGCATATATAAATGGTATAGGTGTGGGCTTTTAGGTTATTAGGTAATAGGGCCTAATAGGAAATATAAATGGGTTGTCAGCCCAAAAGCCATCCAAGGGTTTTGGGTTGGGCCATGAACAGCACTAATTTAATTAGGCTATTTCAAATGGCCCAAATATGTTGTAAGATTGATCTGAATAATTGTGGTGTCGATATTTCACTTCACTCATCAGTCGAGGTCTATAAAGTATAATCCCTAAAAACGGTTTAACATCATCGTCCGAGATTTATTGGGTATAAAAAACCCAACACAAAGAAAAGCCCAAAAATTTAAATTAAACCGACATCCCAAACCCTAGTAACACCATCATGGTACCATCTTCAACCACCCCTAATCATACCCAAAGCTACTGATGGTGGCAATCCCAAAAAGGATGGCCACATCCATCGTCGAAGTGGCGGCCGTAGTCGTTGTCGCCAAAAGGGTAGTAGTTGCAAGATGCAATTGCAGCTGCCTCTGCCTCATGTGAGGCA
This sequence comes from Fraxinus cuspidata, assembly GCA_903798385.1. NCBI lineage: Eukaryota > Viridiplantae > Streptophyta > Magnoliopsida > Lamiales > Oleaceae > Fraxinus > Fraxinus cuspidata. Next base: position 8,998 of record CAIGRP010041922.1, read on the forward strand.
ACATCTGGTGTTTTCGATTGCTTATACACTTCCTTCAAACTTGGTGGTTCATGCATGGTGTTTGTTCGTATTTATCCTATTTCTTTTTTCATCCCATGTTTTCAATAAACATCTCCAAATCATAAGTTTTCATCCTAATGATACCAAGTTTTCCATGAAAAATAGCAACAAAGAAAATTTTGGAGCCCAAATTTCATCCTCTTCTCTTAATACAAAAGTGTAGAAGTTTTGAAAATGAATACAAAAAAGTCTTAGTCACTTATGGCTTACATTTATCTAAAGTTTTGAAATAAATAAATTAAATTACAAGAATTGGAAGATGATATTTAAGAGCCAAAAATGTTTATGTAGCATATCAAATTAAATAACCAAACGTCACCCATGGTAAAAATACATATTATACTAAGATTTTGAAAACCACTCCTATTCCATGATCTCCATAATCATTGACTTGATATCATTTGTTGATCTTTAGATTTAATCACAAGAGGAAATTTGTTTCATTTTGAAGATTAATGGTGTGTTTGAGCCACATTATTTTGAAAGAATGTATTCTGGAATAGTAAATTGATGGAGAATGTGCGGTTGAAAAAGAAATAAAATTTATTGATGTGATAGAAAATATTATTTTATTGAAAAATGTGTGGTTGAAAATGAGTAGAAGAATGAAAATGAAAATGAAAATTTTAATGTGTACCAAACAGGACTAAATCTAAATAGATTATAAATCTTAGATCTCCTTTGAGGTTCTGTATTTTGTTTTTAAATCTTCACGCACAAGGGTGAGATCATAACCTTAGAACAACTTTTAATGGTCTTCCACATTCTAGACAAAACTTCTGCCCTCAGATCTTCCCTTTCGTTCTCTCTTTTTAGGTACCTTCTTTTTGGGAAATGAGAGAATATAACTAAGCTTCTGTTTGATAATCATTATTTTAAAACTCTTTATCCTACATACTCATTTTTAACCATTCATTCACACATTAAAATATTCTGTACGTAAACCTAAAATTTTTCCTCCACACATTCTTTAAAATTTACCATTCAAAACTTTATTTTGGCCAAAGACCATTAAACAAGGGCAATTCTAATATCTTGATAAATGTGCTCACAAAGGACATATTTATAGTACTCTATTACGGTTTCATCATTGTACAATTTTCCTTGAACTTTATTATAGTATGTCAATTAAGTCTCATACCCATATTAGAGCCAAGAGCGAGACCTAATCGGACTCAGAAGACCCAAGCTTCAATATATGTTTCTGATTTGATCAACTCTTGATCAATAAGACATATCTGTTTATCCCAACTTATTTTTCCAAAAAAGTCAAAACTGCACTCTCGAGTCGAATGATAATTATAGAAGCAAATTATAATCCAATAAAAATATCCTCTGATAATTATTCCACAAGTCAACCTCCGTTTGATTANTTTTTCCAAAAAAGTCAAAACTGCACTCTCGAGTCGAATGATAATTATAGAAGCAAATTATAATCCAATAAAAATATCCTCTGATAATTATTCCACAAGTCAACCTCCGTTTGATTATCAATATGTTGGAATCGATAAAATGATTGTTTTGCCCTTCCAACATGTATAGGGCCCAGTCTTATTTTCATCAAGCTAATTTGTTTTCAACAAATAATAACATAGTCTAACAATCCAATCCTCGAACTACTGAGCTCAGGTTCAAATACTTACAAAGAATACCTTAAAGTGACGATCGTCTCATCGTAATAATTAATGGATTCATCTATTGTAAGTATATAATCTCTAACTATGTCGCTCGTTCTCAAAGTATCGAGATCAATCTTCCAATTAAACCCTTGTTTGACAACTATTACTTGAGATTTTTCTTTCTACATACTCATTTTCAATCACAAATTTATATAATAAAATATTTTGTACGTAAATCCAAAATTTTTTCATAGTTTTTAACCACACACTCTTAAAAGTCACTATTCTAAATATTATTTTTCCCAAAAAATGACCATCGAACATGGCCTAAAATTTCACTCATTGGAACCTTGAAGAATTTGAACTAGGAATCAAAAGTATATTATTCGCTTAGGATTTAGGTTACTCGTTTGATGATCAAATAAAGTTTCATTTCTAGCAGTCACAAAAGAGTAATCTTTGATGTCGAGTTCAATGTGCACCAAACACATCAATGTTCTTATTACCAAGATATAGACAAATCTCAGCAATCTCATCAACATAAAGCTTCCAAATTGTTGGATTTGATACCCAATAAATCCCGGACGATGATGTTGGATAATTTTATATTGACACCTTAGTAATGACTCAACCCGAAAATAATTTGGGGCCACTTGAAACAACTTGATTAAGTTAATGTTGCTCGTGGCTCAACACTTTTGAATGGCCTAAGTTAGAGTTGGATTTGTTGTTGATGGATATGTGAGTTTTGGTCCAATTGTTATTAGGTTTGGCTTTGGTTTGTTGGTGGCCCAATTACTATATTCTCGGCCCAATATGGTGACCTAAATTGTTTGGCTTTATATATATTTCTCCCTCCTTTTGACAGACACGGGGGTGTGTGTTCTATAATAGAAGGAGAGAAAAAGTTGTGGAAGCGGTCTATGGAGGGTTCGAGAGATGCAACATTTGCTTCAATTGATTTCTTACTTCTCTTTGTGATATTGTAGTCACCACCCTAATCCTTTGTGGGTTAGAAATTTGAGGCAACCAAGTGATAGTTGTGGGTGGAGCCGAACTTGGTGGGTAAACTGAGCTCGAAATCAAGATTTCTCAAAGATTTTTGCGACATAACTTTATGTACTAATCGGGACGATATAATTTTGATCAAGTCACAAATTCTATCTCACTATATTCGAACAATTGAGTATAGATTTTGTGATATCTTTTATAATCATGTAATTTAAGATTATTGCCATTAGTCGAATCATAATATCATTCACAAAATACTATTAGGGCATCAAACTAACATATATGACTGTTTCGTAGATAAGAACAATTAGTTAAACACCACAACTTAAGACATCAACCCTCCCATCGATAGGGTAGTAAGAATTGTGCGGTTCAAATTAGCCAACATACGGTGAACTAGCGCTTGGCATTGCTGGGTGAGTTTGAGGGACTAGGTTTCGATGAAAAGCAATAGAAAGTAGAGGCGCAAGTCAACTGGATCGACTGCAGGGGCAAAATCATGAATAAATGAGCTTGTGTTGGTTAATTTGAAGGAATTCTTGAGATAATGATCATGTGAATTGAAGCTAACCTGTTTGATGATTGTCCTCAGTGAGATTAGAAAATATCGATAGGTTTTTTCTCGAGAGTTTTGTACTTTAAGTCGCATGACAAGGTTGACGCGAGGTCAAAGAAGTTAGTGATCCGAGAGTTAATACTCTAAGAGTTTATTCATTTGCTCTTCAAAGCCATTAATAGGTAAGATGTGAAACTTAGAGACCACGCATTGGCCTATTTGTTGAGGATTTTGGCTTTCAAGAAAGTAGCGAAGTTTATCAGCAACTTCTAAAGTATCCATAGAAGTTTTTGGTTGTTAACTTCCTGTTGAAAATGATTTAAATATTTTTAAGGAAATGAAAGAACCCCTTTCCATTTTTGGACTTGATTGGACATTCTCGAGTAGCATTAGAAATTTAAGATTACACGAAATTTATAATCTACAGCAAAAAAGCTGGTTTGTCTGAAATTTTATAGAGTTTCACAATTTGTCATGTGTTCCAAACTTTTTTGGACACAAGATTGAACCAGACTAATAGAAGCACAAAATATAACATGATCATTCTTGATGCCTTGAGAGACTAACACAAGAGAGGAACCAAAAAAACAGAAAAAAGCAGAACAATCATAATCTCTAAATTGAAAACCTTCTTTGGTTCTCAATCATCCAGTGATTAAGCAGATATTGAAAGTTCAATAGAAATTTATGGCTAAAGTCTGCTGATTAATTAGCTCTGTTTATTGCATTCCCAGCCGGAAAATTTCCGTGGAAATCGTCCAAGTTCCACAAGCCATCCCACATAGTGTCCTCATTTGAGGTCTCCAGAATGGTTGCATAGCCATTAATCATCGAATAAAAGAAGGCCGACTCGTCGTTAGTGTTCGGGTAAATTATTTCTTGTCTCATTTGAGGGAAATTTGGCAGTCCATTGTTGTTATCATTCTCATCAAGCAATGAGATTATCTTCTTCATGTCCATTTCATCTTGTTGTTGCTGTTGCTGCAGCTGGTATTGTTGTTGTTGTAGCCGAAACTGTTGCCTCTTCAGAAGCCGGAGACGGGATTTTTCCGCGTTCTCCGAGGAGAGTTTTCCCTTTTTCTTGAAATGAGTCCTCCAGTAATTCTTGATTTCATTATCAGTTCTTCCAGGCAGGCTTCTAGCAATCGTTGACCACCTGTGTTCATGAAATTAGTTAATAAAGACTCCTCTAGGGCAGCTCATGATAGGGCCCGAGCTAGCCGTAGAATTAATGAGAAGTAAAAAGCTCGTTTAGAGCAGCAACTTAGTACCTGTTTCCCCATCTAGCATGTAGCTCAAGAATGATACTTTTTTCATGTGGGGTTATTTGTCCCCTCTTAAGGTCTGGCCTCAAGTAATTCACCCATCTTAATCTGCAGCTCTTTCCATTTCTATTCAATCCTGTTCAGACACCAATCAAAATCCATTAGAAGACAAGACATTCTTTTTTATTACAAGTTTGACACTTGTAATTTACCACATAAGTTCGACCTGAAAATAGTATAGAGCTGGCATGTTTGATACGCAACTTAGAAAGCAAAAAATAATTTCTTTACGATATTTTTCGGGAGCATTAACCTTGATACTGCTGAATTCTTTTGTAGAGAATCAAGGACAAGCATGCGCTTTTAACTTCTTTCTATTTCTTACTTCAGGTCAAACGTACACAACCCGCCTTAATAAATGTTCCAAAAGTGCGATAAATATAGGACGTGTAGTTACCTGCAAGCCTAGACACATTGTTCCACCTTCCTTCACCATGCAACTTGACATATTCAATGAGCAATCTGTCTTCTTCAGCAGTCCAAGGGCCCTTTCTCCACCCTTCTTCCATGGCACCCCATCCCATATGCTGTGCCATAACTCCCCAAGACATAAAAGCAAAATACAATATTATTTGTTTTTCTTAGCAGAAACTAATAATAGGAAGGGTTTTGTCCTAAGTCTTCCCTGACATAAAGTGTTGGTGTCTATTGCATATTTATACTTGCAATATGACCTTAATTGCTTCATTCCAACACTCAATTTATGTCACTATCAACTAATCTATCAGTATCCTCTCATCACATAATTCAAAGATTAGTTCTAGATACTACTTAATTTGCCAGTTACGAAAGTACCCTTATTCATTTCTTGGGTATATAATACACTAAACTTGTATGAAAAATACGAGAAAATGTAGTAACTTTTGCATTTAGAGTAATTAGATAAAACCCTTTTCCGGCTTATCTCCAAATATATTGTGTTTCAGTGTATGTTGCTGTTTTTTATTGAACCTGTATTTCTTCTGGAGCTTCTAATCTTTTTAGAGTAGCTAAAAAGCTATTCTTCAAATATAAAATGATCAACTCAAACTCGCAACTCAATCATAAACTATGGAATCATCAAATATTTGAGTAGACACGACAAATTGAATAAAGAAACCGTACTTCTAAGTATATTTTGAACTATATCTTTTGCATTATAATGTCGTGATCAATCGACTATGGAGATGTGGATAATATTGTCTACTTATGAACGCACACTATAATCAGACTGGAGAAAATAAGCAACTATATCCCAATGGACTCGTCTAGTTTCGTCGAAAGATTAACATAGAACATGTTCAAAAAATCCAAACCAAAACAAGGGCAATCAAGGAATGGAAAATTTTGTCAAGAAATTTGGTGACATGTACTTATTTGGCTATGGCCACGTATAACATAGGGGTTTATGCATCTAGACCAAAAGCTTTTAAAGCACTCTCTTATTATATGCCATTACAATTAAATATTAAGTGGGTGGCTAATTCTTTAAGCTTGAAAGCCACTACAAAGCCAATGATTAATTAACGTGTGTTTGATTTGCTTACTTCTTAAGGAGATAATTCCACCATAATCACCATTCTCTTTAATAAAATATAATTAATTAGATGCCCTTTTTGTCTATTGAGGCATTTAATTATTGGAATAAGCATTTTCTTAATACGTCATTAAGGGACAGGTGGTATGGTATACTTCACGAGAATGGTTTTGATCGAGAAGTGTGATAAAATTATCGTCCTTCTTTATTTTGAATATATTATTATCAGTATACCAAAAATTGGAATACTCGATGTAAATCATTGATCATATCCATTGGTAACTCTAGATTATCGATGGAAAGAAAAAATGGTTATTGAAGTTATATTTTGTTTGTAATGTAGATACCACTAATTATCAACAAGTAACACGTGTTTTTTTCCTTCTATGAATTTTATTTCAATAGAATCATGACGATTCAGAACAATTCCAATCAGGTCAACTTGACCCTAGTTAACCAGATGACAATCGAACTCCTCAACTCTCAAATTTTCCTAGCCGCGCTGTGGGAAGAAGAGGGGCGCAATGAAGAGAAGAGAGGGTGACAATGTGAAAAAAGTAAGAGATTAATCAATGGGACGACTTAGTATGAAGAGGAAGAAGATGTCAGAACGAGAGGAGGTGTCAAGGTGGCACCGGGACGTGAGAGCATGGACTAGTCGAAGATGGAAGGGAGAGCACGAGATACCTCGAGAAAGAAAGAAAGAAAGATAGATCGTCATTTTTTACCAAATATGACGTTTGTTAAAAGAAATTTATATTCGAGATATTTTTTGCTAGGCCCGGCTAGATTCCGTGTTATGTATGTACGGATGGAGAGAATTTTTTTATCTAAAGTGTTGGGGACACTTTGCAAGTGAAATTTGGTGCTTAAACACACATCAAAAAGCCCTTGTAAAAAATAAAAAATAAAAAAAGTGGTAGATTTACACCCGGCTTCTGTTTTTGCACTTTTTGAAATTCTTTATCAATTTTATTTTTTGGACAATATTTTTTCTTGCAACTTTTTCCCTCAAATAATTTGAAATATACAAACCATTTAACTTAACTTTTTGAAGATTAAATTATATAAATATCAGACAAAAGATTTTAATTCAAAACATTTGTGCACTTGTTTAGTGTGGCAGATTTGAATGAGTTAATATCTATTTCTATTTTAAAAGATTCAATTTTTTAATAAAAATTAAAAATTTATTTATTTGTAGTTGTATATTCAAGAGAACTCATTATTTGGACTCGAACTTGATTGATCTATTCATTATTAAGATGAAGTTTAGTGAAATTAAGTGGGGGTCCGAACTAATTGATGTTGAACAGTCCGTGCTCAACCCAACAATTAGATTCATTTTTATTTAAAACTTTTACGTGTAAAGATAAATGACCAACTCATTTAAAAATACAAATTATTAGAGAAGCGTTTATTTATTAATTTTTTGTTTACTCATTTAAAAATACAAGTTATTAGAGAATTTTTTGTTTATATTTATATTTTAACATTTTTTCATAAACATATCAATTTCAATATTTCTTCAAAGACTTGATGCATAATTATATTGTTAAATAATTTACCGTAAAACTTTAAAAGCTTTGTATGTTCCAATTCCATGCTACATAATCCTCATATCTGAAAAATTAAATTGTAATAACAAAAATAAATTTACTAATTTGTATTTATATCTTCAACACTCTCAAAACGCGACACGTAAACGTATCTTATTTTTTAAAATTTAAAAGTGTCAATTCGAGGAAGATTAGGATAAGAAGTGAGGGGGCATCAAAATTAATTAACTAATTAAACTTCATAATCACTTTTTCTTTAGATGAACTCAAGGAATGTTGAGACATCCCAATGAGTTTCTAGAAGCTTTATTCTTCTATAATTTGATATTATCTGTTGGATTTGCAGAATCTTAGTATTATGGGAGTCTTAATTTAATTCTTTCTTTTGCAATTTTGTATTTTTTTAATTTATATTTCAATATATAATATCTGATCTTTGCAAGGTTGTCTCCCATTAATTGAGTAGTCCAAGTTAGCTGTACCATAATATTACGGAAAGGTCAGATCAAATCAAATGAGATTGCTAATTATACCTATTATAATCGGAAGAAAATGTTTGAAAAGACTTGCTTTATGAAAGTTTGGGGCCCGAATCCTGGTACGGCAAAGAGAAATCATAGTACATGAAAATTTTGATAACGCTACGTAGTTCCTTGTTGATTTAGATAACGATTGATATGAAAAATATATTCTAGAAAAGGAAAATATTTATCTTGTTTTGAGAAAAATGAAAATTTACTTTTCATAAAGCAAATATTTTCCTTAAAAACAAAGAAAATTAGGAATATTTTTAAAAGTTGAAAAATATTTTTTATGGAAAATAATAATCAAACACTTCAAAATAAGAATTTGGACAAAAAACTGACATTTTTATGAAAAATAAATGCAATCAAACACACCCTTAAATTATTCTTTAAGTAAATTTTAATAAAATCAATAAAATATATTATTAAAAGTTAATAAAAATTATGGGTCATATAAATTATGTATTTGAAAATGAATTTAAGAAAAAATGAATGTTAAAAATGAGGACCAAACATGATAGTAATATGTTGAAATTCGATTCATGAGTTAGAAGAATTTGTTTAAGAATTACTAAAGACGATGAGAAAAAAATTGAAAAATAGAATGATATTGTTTTGGGAAGTATTTTTAAATATTTTATATTTTAATTAATAAAAATAAGTGGTGGATAAATGAATAATACTTACAGATCTCATGAAATATGGATAAAAATCAATGGTGGTTATATTGCCACCACAATTTTTATTTGATACATCACAGTTAATTGCAATTAAACTCCTCATTATTTGTTTATTGTAACAATTATTTTCTTAACATTTTTATGTCGAATTCTTATTTTCAACACTTCATTAATTAGTACGTCTCGTAAATGTTTTGTTTTCATGCTTTGAAATGAGGTAAAAATATTTTTTCGCACTTTTATCTGTTTATTTTTTAAAATATGATGGAAAAATAAGTTATTTTACCTTATTTCAAGAGACTCTAGACATAAAATTGTTATCAAATACAAATATGTTAATTAATGGAAAGTTTGAGGATCAGATCGACATGAGAAATCGTTAAGAATATAAGTACCATAATGAGCAAAGATTAACAACTTTAAATACAATGAAAATGTGGTGCAAGAATTAAAAATTGTTGTGTGAATGTTATTAGCCAAAAATTAATTTGGCTCTTTTTTTTTTTTAGCTATTTATAACAGTTTATAAATACTTGTCAAACATATACTTAGTAATTGTTGAAAAATATATTTCTAACATCGAAGCACCTCTACTATTTTTCTCAATAGTTCTTGCGTTTACTTCATGTAGCTTCATAATGTGTATTCTATTTCCTCAAGAGACACTCGAACCACTACTTAAGGAATGAAGGCGGTGGTCCGTAGCAGTTCAATCCTGAGATTTTGGTGACCTTATGCCAAACCTTAGATGAACCTTCTATAAAGTATAAATCATTTGAAAAAAATAAAAATTCTTGATTTTCAAAAGTTTTGGACATTACTTTACTAGTAATGAAAGTTTAGGGATTGCAAATGCAAAAATGTCAAAATAAGTTTTCTTGACAAAGTAGGACAAGGAGTGTTACCCTAGACCTATAAGAGGTGGACAGGGCAATACATAGAACTTCTAGTTCGAAAATCCCTTACCTCTTCAAAATGAATTTGGTTTTTTCTTGATACCCACTCACACATGATATCTTAACTTGGAAGAATATCAAAGAAGACTTGAGAGTTTGTGTCTTCGAGATCAAGGAAGAAGGACATTGGAAACTTGTAGCAATTTGTTCCATGATTTAGAATTTAAAGAGTTGGTCGCGCTCCACCTTAAAATCTCGCTCTCTCCCTTGTATACAATTAATTTGAATTAATTGACTCATGAATCTAATTATATAGGGATCAAATTTTTTGAATATTTATTTAGAAATTTACTTGTTATTCAACATTATGTTGCCTAAATTCAGGGTCGTCTCTGGACTCCACAGAGTAATAGAGATGGCGCGAAAGGAGAAATGAATAAGAAATGAGATAAGGATGACATAATTTTTCGTTCGCAACCGGACCCTCCATGAATAGGGTTGGACAACGTATCTTTTTATCTTATCTTATTTTTAAATTTTTTAATTTAAAATTAAAAAATATTAAATAAATAATTAATTAAATGGGGGTGATAAATGTAGATTTTTAAATCCCACTCACTCACTCACTCACCCACCCCGCCCTTTCCCAACTTCACCCCTCGAAAATCTCGACGAAACTAGATTGTAATGACTATCCTGATTCCATCTAGTCACCATCCTAATGTAAGGGGGAAGATGCACAAGGAAAGTAAATAGTATATTTAATATGATTAAATTAGACGTTTATTGTATCAAGTGAACATTTTAAATGAAAAAAAAAAAATACTAAAAAGATAATTTCATTTAGGCTGTTATAACAATTCAGTCACAAACACACTTGTCTTTCCCTAATCATGACTTAACCCAACATATGCACATAACTTATCCTTCTAGTGGAGGATTTATCAAATAAACACAATGGTCCCTAGATTACTTATAATTCTCCAAAAATAGACATAAGGTTTGCAGCCATCTCGATCAATCAAGTCGATTGAAGTCAGGTCAACAATAAAGTGACTTCATTCCTGATACACCTGAACTGCATGGTTATATGGTATTGTTGGAGTAAGTTGATAATGAATTTGGCCCTAGAGAGACCATGCAAAATAATGTGGTTCATCAATTAAATGAAAATGATATAAGTAAATGGAAATTTGTGGTGCTAATATGAGCGAGATTAGAGCTATCCACGTACAAGATTATATGTGGTGCTAATATGAGGGAGATTAGAGCACAAGGCACCAACTATCTATCTATGTACAAGAGTATATGCTGACGATGTTTCTGGATACATTCTTGAAAATTGTAAAGAAGTTATAGGCTTTCCAAACTTGGAGCACGATAATAAATTTATGAAATCTTTACAAAGCGAGTTTGAAAGTAACTAGGAGTCAGAAAGACACTCATCTGACTTTATGAGTATCATATACACTTGATCAACGATGTGCAAATACAAACAATTTCATTAAATATATCGAATCAAACAAGACATTAAAATAAATATATAACAAAATTATCAACTATCTTATTTGATTACATTAATAAACGCATACCAAACATACAATCATCCAAGTTTTGATCACTAATGTTGGTGGGGCATGACGCATAAAATGCATGCTTGGGAACCACAAACCAGAGCATTGAAGTGGATGACCCTTCTAAAAGTTCACAAAAAATTAGGTAAAAATATTACTAAATCATCCATTAATTTCATTGTAGAACCTCAGCTTGTTCCTTTGACTGAAATGCTTGACTTTTTGGGAGTAATTATCAAGGCAGGTAAGAAGAAATATAAATATTTAATAATGAGCTAAAAAGCTAACCGCATCATAATTAGTATTATATGATATTATAAGCATGTTTGAGCCGAGTGCATTTTGGAATAATTGATTGAGAATCTGAGGTTAAAAAATAAAGAAAAATTATGAATTTGTGTGTAATATTATTTTATTAAAGAACGCGTGATTGAAAAGAAAAAGAAGAGAAAAATGTACTTTGAAAATAATGAAGATTGATTCCAAAGTGATAAACTTGAATTAATTGGTGTTATGGTCGAAGTAATGTTTGATTTGCTTTCAATTTGCGAGTCATTTTCAAACTAAAGGCTACAGTAACATTACCAACCAAACGCGGTGTAGAGTTTTTCCTGAAGTGCAACAGAAGAAAATATTAGAAATTAGATTTTTATTGATTGTAACTTTTAGGCCTTTTGTTTTTCAATATTTTTATAGTTGTGATTTTTGAAGCTTAGAGTATGATTAGATACATTTAAAAGAAAATCAAACTTTTTATTTAACTAAAAGTTTTGGTTCCCAAACATATTTCGATATGCCATTTTTTTTCCCCTTTTTCTTTTTACACGAACCACATGTGATAAAAGTTTTTATTAGCAACAAATGCCTAAGCTAGGAGGTTATACTTGATCTACTATGTAATGAAACGTAATACGCCTCAAGGAGGAGGACCGAACCTGACCTCCCATGAGTCCCATGAGCAGTGTAATAGTGAAACCAAAAATTGGGGAAACCATAACCATGGAACAAACAACATATCTCGATAAGTTACTTTTTATTCATTGGACCAAAATGAATTTTTTATTTTAAAATTTATTTAATTTCACAGTAAACTTGTAAGTAATTTTTCAAGCTTAGCCACACATATGCACTCATTTACGTACATTAAATATTAAAGCGATTAATTTATAATTAATCGACCTACTTTAATTAGATCATCAAAGTATATTAGACAATAATTGAACCCTTGACAAGACCCAGTTTACATTTTATATATATATATATATAATTACTGTTAATTAAGTGGATTAAAAATTTGTGTAGATCATTATGTTTTGATCAATATATTATGGATTAAAATGGGAAGGGTTAACATCAAAACCTCGGACCCTCCTCTAAAGGTTTGAATAGTTACGTTTTAAATTTTATTTTCAACACGTCCCAACATGCGTAGTGTTATGTGTCCCCTATTCAATTTTTGTCTAACTTTCAATATGTATAAAATTTTCGTAAAAGACAAGATCGAACTATGAATTTAAACCCTATTAAACCGGTTCAACTAGATCTGTGCGGAGTGTAAATTATTATTCAAGAAAACCCATGTACTCCTGTCTAAATCTCAAAATTAGTTAGGTAAAAATGAAACATATCTTGAAAATATTTTAATTGTAACTCGTGCAGCTAACAATTTGTAAGAGAAGCACTAACTAATAGCTCTTCCAGCTATTCTCCATTTGCCTGTTTGACTTGATTCTGGTCCTGGGAAAATTACCCTTCAATACTTAATGTCTGTATAAGATTTTAACTTTATTTCTTTTAATTATATCGTATCTTTGCAATTTTATATATCATACATATTGCAACAATTGGGATGGAGTTTTAAGTTATAATTACTTTTGTTTAAATATATTTTTTATTAAAGCATTTATTTAGGATTCATAATTAATGCCTACTTTTATCCGCGCATTTTGTGGGACCCGTTACTTAAATTATAATTTAAACCCTATCAAACAAAAACTTTAATTGATGAAACGACTAGGACCCTCGAGAAATCAGTTTGATATAGCTTAATAGTACTACTTAAAAGTATGATGAAATTGATGAACGTGCCGATTTAATTGAGAATTGATCCGGTTTTATAGTTGTATTTAATAGAAAAAAGAAAGTTTGTTATTTCTATAACATATATCACGATAAATTTTTATATATATACTTGACAATAATATAAATTTTTAATGTACAATTGATTAATTAATTTTAGTATTCTAATTGAGCCTTATAATTTAAGTTCAATGCAGGAGTCAGATTTTAAAACATTACTTTTTTATCTTTTCGTTACGTGGGAAACTTTTCAATTAAGTGTGTTCAATCTCCTACTTTGACCAAATCAAAGAGTCAACCTAAATTGGTGATAACCCACTGATCACATATAGAAAAAAATAAATCCAAATGAAGACATAAGTAATTAAATTGGAAACTAACAAGTAGATAAAATACATTTCAATTGAAAATCATAGGTAATGATATAAATAAATACTGGCCTAGTAAGTTATATTTGAAATTTTCACGATATATCTAGTTGAGAAATATTACCATATTTTATTGAAGATAACAAATTAATCGATTGTCTCTAAAGGAACCCGAATACAATCTTGTTTCTAAATTGAGCCCGTGTTTGAGTCTCGCTTTTTCAAGAATGCATTTTTTCAAAACTCATTTTCAATTACGCGTTAAAAAATTTCTTATTTTTTAACTACAGATTCTCCAAAAACTCACTATTCATTAATACAATTTACCCAAAAAAAATTAGCATTAAACAAGGGCTGAGTAACACAATGATCATTCTATTTATGTAATGGCTAAATCTCTCATACTCATCTTCACATATCCGTGTGGCATCGTCCCCGCCATAGATATTTGGAATATTAACTTGGTAGGCATACATTGCCATCATTTAAGTATAAAGTGCTGAGTCTTCCTCTTTCAAATTTCTATTCTTTTTTTCTTTTTCTTACCTAATTCTTATTGTGGCAACATAGGGTAGGACAACTTTTCTATGATTTCCAAGTTGAAAAACAATGGACGGTAGGTATTCATCATGGTATGTTTGATAAAAAATGCAGAGACCCCTCTTAAAATGTATAAATATCTTTACCCATTTATTAACTTTTAGTATTACAAAGATTGACTTTGGCAAAACAACATAAGAGACTCGAACAACAACGGGAGTTCTACCATAATGCAATTGTCATTGGTGATATTAAGAAAGACAATGCTAGAAAATAGAATTTAGTTCACAAAATTTTTACAGATATACGCTTGGCGATTTTTCATTTATTCATGGCAAAAAAAAAAAAAAAAATCCAATCAAAAGTTTCCAACGTAACATCTGGAACACTTCTGTTTTGTGTACATATGGTTTTTTCTATTAAGAATACCTAATAAATGTTACCTTTGATGTTTGCTGGTCAGAGTTAATCGTGCATTACACGTTATTCTGAAAATACTTTATAAGTGCTATAAAAGTAATATTTGATACTAATTTGTTGTGATGATTTGATAAGTCTCAAACGAACTAAAAAATAAAATTTAAGATAAAAATTTAAAAAGAAGAAAATTGTATTCTCAAAACTTAACTTCTATGATTCAATTTTTTTGTGATGATGAAATACTACATTTGGTACATAAAAATTAATTGATAATACATGAGTTTAAATACCCATTAAAATTCCTATATACATGAATATAAATAAATTCATCTATAATAACTCTAAATTCATGAAAATCAAGATTTATCAAGTCAAGATCTATTGAGTCTAGATTAATATGAATGTTAAGTAATTGAAAATTAATAACACGAAATTCATACATGACAAATATTTTGTAATATTTATTACATATTGAAAACAAAAAGTAAGGTACTATTGAAATTATTGAATTGTAATAGAGTCAAAATCATCCAAAAAATTATTCTTACTTGTTATGATATTTAATATATTGTAGATTATTGTAAAAAAGAATGGCTACATTAATAATCATATTAAAGTGAGATAACTCAATTACTACTATTTTACTTTGATATCCCACTGATTTCCTCTGATAACGAGTCAGAGTTGGCTCAACCTTTGTTTGATTCATTATAAACGATTTATATACATTCAACCCATTTTATTTATATATTTAGTAGAATTCACAAATATTATCTGCTTATATGCAGTTAAGTTGTGTAATCTAGTTATTGTTGTTGTACGGAATTCGTATAGATCGACCCCCATGATGAGGTCAAGAGAGACATAAAGTTTCCCTCCTAGAGACTTTAGATCAAAATTTCATTGAGAATAGTTTAGAAATTTCATGATTACAATTTTAGTTTGGCATCAATTATTTTATAAATAGGGAGCCATCATTGTATTTTGTATTATCATAAAAAATAGAGAGAAAGGAATTAGAGAAAATAGGGCTTGCAATTTTTTCTTGTAAACTTCATTTCATCGTAGTGAATTACTTCATCGACAAAAAAGGATGTTGCCTAATAAATCTCACATGTTGCGTGTGTATCTATTTTTTCTTTCCACTATTTAATTGTTTTCGATGGTGTAAAATTAACGTTTCTAATACTCAACAACCCACAATACATTAGTCTACTAGTAGAAAGCACGAGTGTTACACGTCGTATGTAACGAAAAATTAGTAGTTGTGATAATTAATTTTGTTCAAGGAAAAATTAAAATTGTTAAACAGAATACATATGAATAAATTTTTTAATGGAATTATGTATATAATGTGAAAGTGTTGAATAAACTAAAAGATAATATTTTGATTACAATAACACTTCTTTGTATACAATATTTTTTTGTCAATGTCCCACAATTTTTCTTCTTTTTATTTCAATTTTTATCAAGACTTTTGTAGTTTGTAATGAAATTTTGCGAGAAAGTGCGATATATAGTTGTCCAAGAAACAATTCATGTTCAGAAAGATATATTTCAACAATAGGAATTGTTTGTTTTTAAATCTTGTTAATAATCATTGCAAAGTATAGACGTATTGAAAATTATTTCATTTGAAATTTGAATGAATATATCTTTCACCATTTGTTGGAGTTAAATCGATGAGTTAAAAAACGACTCCAATGTGATGAACCGATTTCATATACCTCTCTTTGCAACAAATATATATTTACAAAAATATAATTATTAGACTTTGTCAATAAATTGAGAATTAGCTTGGATTGCTAACTCCTTTACACGAAAAATTATCAAATTAAACTTCGACATATATGATAAAATTGATGGCGCTGCATATAATTTGAATTCTTATTCTAATGTGTGTTAAAATCAATTGCGACGGAGGAGATGTACACTAACTTATTAAGATATGTCTTTAGCTATTTATGAGTAATGAGATAGTTTAACCATAATTTAAAACTTAAAAATAATCAAAATCTTAATAAAAAATGGAAACTCATTTGCACTAAACAAACCAAAACATTGAAATAACATTCTTATTTGTAGTTCACAGAATCTACAAAAATGTATACCACATAAAAAACATTCATAACATTCTTATTTGTAGTTCACATTATCTACAAATATGTAAACCATATGATAATAGTCGTACCTATACAAATTATTGAAATACATAATATTTCAAGTAGAGACAAAAAAATGCACCAAGTGGAGAATATAGATTCAACTTTGAACGAAAAATCAAATTGTGTATTGAAAAACAAAATTTATTGAACAAAATCGTTTAATAGATATAGACAATAATTATTACATAACTGAAAGAAACTACCGTAGAAAAGAGTTTCGACCTGATATGGACATAAATATAAAATTTGAAGAACAATAATAATTTTGAGGTATAGTAATTCGAAAATTCAAATAAAAAAAAAGAAATGATTTTTCTTCGACAAGTAGATAAGAAGAAAATAAAATAAACTTAATGAATATGTAATTTGTTCAATGAGAATTTGGAATCCTAATAATTTCTAGATTCCACGCAAAAGATAGAAAATGAGAATCAAATACGAAATAAAATTACAAAAAAGAACATACCTTGATGATGAAGAACTAATATCAAATTATCAAGGATTGAATTGAATTGACAATAAACAAACATATGAAAAATTACTGAATTCTACCACTTCTACAAACAACTTGCATACTTAAATTCATAAAATTGAATTTTTACCATTCTGCTCATGAATGACAACTTCAAAATACATTATAAAATTTTTACTTTGAAGAAACTAATTATTATTTGATCTGTTTGAATATAAATAAGTTAAATCAAATTTAAAAAGTAAAGTATGTACAAACGTGAATATTAGAAGCAAAAATCGATGCATAATTTATATTCATTGAATATACAAAATATAAAAAGATATACCTTATTTAATGTGTTTAGTCTCTTGCTTTGCTTTGCCTAAAATCAGGGGCGGAGCCAGGAATGAATGATACGGGGGGCAAAATTTTTTAAGATTTAATGTATGAATAAAATTTATATATAACAAGAAAAATTGTAATATAATGTTACTTATTACAGTTGTACCCGACGATGGTTTATAGCTTAAAATTTATCTATAATAGAGTCTAGATCTAAATTAATACTAAATTTTCGTTCAATGTTTAGTGTTAAACAATCGACCAGAAAACTATCATCCATTTTGTTATGAATTTCCGTCTTCACATGTGTCATTGCTGAAAATGCTCAATCCACAGTCGCTGTTGAAACCAGTAGCGTAAGTACTAAACAATCAACTTAGTCAAAATGACGTAACTCTCTTACCTTCTACTTGTAACCAATTCCCGACATAAATCAGAAAGTGTAGACACTTGAAATCGAGGTTCAGAAATC
>CAIGRP010041925.1:0-12455 GCA_903798385.1 Fraxinus cuspidata
GTCCATACACAATTACCAAGATATTTCTATATGGGGCTATAGAGATCACTCATGACCGCAAGGGATGTTTAAAGTTAATGGACACGATTGAAGCCTTACTGGAGCAGTGAATTATACAAAAGAAAAGTCCAATGTTCACGGAGTCAAGCTATGGACTATAAACAAACGCTTGTTGGGAGGCAACCCAATGTCTCTTCCCTCTTATTTATTCCGCTTTGCGCATTAGATTAAAAAATTTTCATGTTTTTATAGGTCTTGTGCACAAGTTTTTCATCTCTTATAGCTAAGAGTCTATGCATGGTCTACACTAGATTTATAGGTGTTGTTCACAAGTTTTTTTTGGGGGGGGGGGTGTTGGAGCTTTACTTAGTTGACTTGGTGTGAAAATCATGCATTTCGAGCCAATAAGATCATTTTTAAGCTTTTCTGGATCGACGAGTGTTTTTGAGTTTAAAAGTGGTTTTGGAACCAATTTAATTACATACATGAACCACATATAGTTTGCAACGTGTTTTAACAAGTTTTAGGGGCTATGAAAAGCCGACGTGAATTATGACTCGAATAACGAGATTTTAGAATAATTTGACAAAAAAAAAAAACTTATTTTGGGAAAATGAGTGAATCTAGCCATTTTTACATGTTTTATACACTCGTCATGCTTATCTAACCTTGTTGGTATGAAACTCGAGGTTCATGAATTCAAGGATGATCGAACGGTCAGAATTTTTGAATCAAGCAAAAAATCGCATTCTGGTAGTCTATGCGATCGCATAGTACTTACTACCTACATCGTGGTCGCATATTGAGCGTCAGGGCCTAAATTGGCCTGAATTTTTGTTCTATGCGACCGTATTCTTTGTCTCTATTTGATCACCTAGAGTTTTTTTTTAAAAAGTTTCAAACCAAATTTTTAAATACCACACCCAACACTTCATCTCCTTCACAACACATGTCACTTCTCCTTCGTAATTCACTCACACGACACTTCCCCTTCTAAATTCACTCACATAGTACATACACAGGGTGATTTCCAATTAGTATTCATCCATTCATCAATCTTCAACATCAACGAAAACCTCAAGGTATGTCATCAAATTCTCTTTGCCATCATTCTATGTAAGTTCTTAATTGTTGTTTTGAGAAAGAAATGGAATGCTTGAGATGGAGTATGGGAATTAGGTAGATGATGGAGTTTATGATTTTGAGTTGAATTGATAATTAATACCGAACTAATTTTGGTTCCCCTTGGAAATTTTATGTAAAAATATAATGCTTGCAATGTGTTTGATAAATTGCCTATGTGAACATTTGTGGTAAATTAGTTCTAATTTAGCATTTGACATTGCTAATATATGTTTTGGATTGATTTTTGTAGGGAATCCATTAACAAATGTATTTAAAAACACCAAAACCCAAAATGACACACAAGCATGGTTCGGCACACATCACTTCACGTCATTTACTTCGTCCCTCAGTTTTCTAAACCAAACGAAGTCCGGTTGACCTCATATTTGAATATGTGTAATACCACTATAAACTTTTTCATATGCCCGAAGAACGGTCGGAAAAAAAATTAATTTTTCTTGCTGATACCTGGAGCCGAACTTCCTTGGTTGATCATGGTTTCAAATGAAGAATTTTCATTGTTTGAGTAGATTTTGGGTTTGTGAACTACATTTTGAATATTTTTTTAATACCCATACTTCGTTACATATTTCACCAAGCATGGTATTGTTACATCCATTTTTGCTTTGTTTGGTTCCGTTATTTGAATTCCATAAGTGCAAGTGTTTTATACATGCATTTGACATAAGTTTGGGGAATTTAGTTACTCGTGCTATTAGCTTCTCATCAAGTGAAATATCATTCATTTATGCATTATGGATAGATTAATACTTCCAATTTTGTTTGTAATTGTAGGATGCTTCCTAAGCGAACCGCTAAAGGAAAGGAGAAAGTTGCTCCACTTCTAGTACTGTTCGTACTAGGGGAGGTGTAAGATGTTTTTTGAATCAAGAGGCCATAAATAGATACACAGATATTGTTAGCTATTGGACATTACTTGCAGAGAGGCCGGTTAAACTAGAGGACTTCCCAGGGTTTGAGATTGTACCTTGGTGTAGAATTGTGGATAGTAAAAAGTGGTAGAAAGACCAGACCCAGTGCTGTGCGAAAATATCTTTCGAATAAAAACTACCGCAAGTGTATGGTTCGTAAACAAGTAATAAAGTGGACTTTTTTTAGTTCAAGTTTCGTCCCACGAAGATTGATTAGTTCAATTTCTATTTCTATTACCATGACCTTAACTGAAACAATAAAATTGAAGTATTGTTGCAATGAAATTATAACTGAATTAATCTAATTATGCAAGGATGAATGATTTAACTAAACTGAATGCAAATAGCGTTGAATGTAATTCGAAGTATTTAAATGTATGATTAATGTATTAGGATCACGAATCCCTAAGTAATAATCTTTTAAACCTAGTTTTACACTTTGACACACAATTGAAATATTGACGAATCAATGCTCTTAAATTATTTAACAGTCTATCTCGAGTGAAGTCANAATGTAATTCGAAGTATTTAAATGTATGATTAATGTATTAGGATCACGAATCCCTAAGTAATAATCTTTTAAACCTAGTTTTACACTTTGACACACAATTGAAATATTGACGAATCAATGCTCTTAAATTATTTAACAGTCTATCTCGAGTGAAGTCAAACATATTCTAATATGTGACCCGACTATATCGCTATGACAGATGCAAACATATAAGGATGCATGAGTTTTTGTGAACACTTAAAGATTCACATAGGGCATATCGGTATATTTTTGTCTCCTATCGGATCCCATGATGATTTATACCTTGTTAAACCTATTTTCCTTCTTTCGAATGCATGAAATAGATCACCACACTCACACAATTAACGTGTACAGTAATCGTGGAGAAAATAAATCCATATAAACGATTCAAATAGTTAAAACGTATTTTTATAGTCAAGAATGTAAAACTAAAAAATAAAAATCATATTATATTGTTCATCATTTCATACTACAGAATTAACCTAACCTAGCATGATGGAAACAAGAAAATCAGAAATAAAATGAAGGAATCTTGACTTTAATCTTGACTATATACCTTGCGACCAAATAGAAGAGTGGAAAGTGCCCATGGAATTCCATGATCCAGCCCTTGCGACCGCATCAGGATTTAGGCTATGTGACCAAATAGCTTAAACAATTTCCAAAATCTTGCATTTTGGTCCTCAAACTCCGTTTCGCATTTCTCGACCTCTTTTCTCACTTCTTCTTCCAATACTTCATTCCTTAGCTCAATTTGACCTCTGCATCTATCTTCAATTCCTCTTTCGAGTTATCTTTAAATTATTTCCACTTGTTTTCCTTACTTCACTCGAGAGATGCACCCTCAAAACTTATTCTTTTCACTCAATTTTCCCGGGATATATCCTAAGTTGAACTTATTCAATTCTATTCTTTACCCTCTCTTAGTTTGGATAGTTCTTACTATTGCAAGTGCAAATTTCAACAAGTCAAGATTCTCCTATATTTTTTATTGCTCCAACCTTTAAACATAAACTAAGTTACTTGCCTCTCATCAAATGTATAGTTCTATTAATCAAATGTCTTGGGGCTTAATCATTGTAATTTTGCTTCTTTTTTTTTGCCTAAACTGTTATTGTTTTTCTTCTCTCTTTTTTTTTTCCCAAACATCTTCTCATTTGCTTTCTATATAACACATATAGTGAGCTTTATGCCGATGACTCCTAATTCGAATGACCATAGAGCACCAGATTTTAAACCCTTACATGCTAATTCACTTGAGTTATTATACATATACTAGTGTTATACCCCATTTTCTTTTAGACATTCAGCATCTAAAACCAACCCTAACTTAAGACTTTCACCTCGTCTTCGTCTCGTTGGTTTTAGACAATCCACATAAGATAATTTCATGCACGGAATCCTACTTATCTCAATGTTTCCCTATAATAGCTCAACCATCTCCAAACTACTCTATATTGATTATGGAGTAATACAATAGAGGTTATTCGAGTTTACTTACTATGTTCAACTATTCTCTGTGTAATGAACCAAATCATCAGCTAAATATGTCAAACATAAGTATCATGCATAAAAATATCAAGTTTCACATAAACAAGATTTGACTAATTCAATAGTGCACTATTTTTGTTATTCACAGTTCATACATATTCTAATAATCAATATCATAGTTGACAAGTTTATCAAACCCACACTTGCACACAAAACTATTATTATAATTTAATACTATTAAATAAATGAACAAAAATTGCATTTTTTTCTTTTTCTTTTCAAACCACACACAATCACACAAAAATTACAATAAAATGATAAATGCCACCCCCAAACTTATGTAAAACATTGTCCTAAATGTTTAAATAATGAAAAAATGCAAAATTAAAAAGCATGTAAAGATAAGGACAAATGCACAACAATATGAAGACAATGGGGGCTTAGAATACTCCCCTAATCAGTATGGAGGTAGTGGATTGAAACTGGAACCAGATGCGCCATTAGTCGAGGGATGAGAAGTCGTGTGAGAATTTGTCTCATCAACTCAGACGGCTGTGATAGCTCGACGTGCATGCCATTAATGAATAGAGACTGTTCCCAAACCTCATTCTCAATGTTGCCCAAGTGATCCCAAGTCTCATCATCTCTTAGTTAAATACCTTCTACTCAACCTACATATGTGCTCAGCCATCCATTCAAGGTCCCAACCTTTCGTCTAGCAACCAAGGACTCCCTACTAGCTATAGAGGCGAAGTTTTGGGTGGTCAGCATGTCACTGTGCACTATCTAAATATCCGTACCCATGGTGCCCACAGCTTGCTGAAGACTCTGAATATCTCAGCTATAACTGGCCATAGTGGCGAACATCTATCTCATCAACTATGTATTTTGCCCATTGGTGCCGGTGGTGGTGCCTTAGGCATCTCAGCATCATTAGTTCCTTGACATTGCACAACTTACTATTGTCTCTGTCGCTCTCTCTTGTTTGTCACTATGTTTTTCCCTAACTCTACTTTGAGCCTCCAACGTAGTCCGTTTAATGAAAGGACTAGGTCTCTTGGAAAGCTTCCCGGATGGGATTGTAATGCCTGCACTCTTATAGATACCACTTATTAGACTTGGAAAGATCAGAGAATGGTGAAGATCCTCCCAAACATCCTGAGAATGAATTTGATAACAAACAAAGGTGGCTAAGTCAATCTTATGTCCTCTCACTAAATGATAGATAAAACCGGCTTTAGGTTCGATGAATGTGTTTCGATGTGAGGTTGTCTCGATGTTGTGGCAAATAAATAGCCATAGAATGGCTATGAACGGTGTAAGCTCAATTTGATGCCACTCTGGAGTTTGTAATGACCACGCATCCTCATGCTGAAATAAAACTTCCCCGACTGCGTTCCAAGGAAAGTCTCCAGAATAGGAACAATGTTAACCCAAAAAATTGTTAGTGGTCGTGTATTACCTCGGGTGTAAACGTTATCCATTTGTCCCTCACCCATGCTTAACGTAGATGTTCGGACCCAGGGGTGTCGATATCACTGTTGAAGTTGGCATAGAATTCGCGAACCAGTCCCTCATGCACCTGATGTGGTATTTTTATCACTTTGTCCCAACCACAGTTTTGTACTAAATTGACGATCTCAAATCAGGGAAAACCTCCACTTTAACCGGCCATTCTAGAAGTAGTGCCCAGTGGATAATGATATCTGAGTATCGCGTGACGGCCTCTTGTTTAATCTTCGTATTCTTCCTTCATGTCTCCTAGTTCGCGCAGTACTCGAAGTGGAGGCTACTTTCTCTTTTCCTTTGTTTGTTCGCTTAGGAGGCATTCTACAAACACAAAGAAATTGAAACATGTAAGTCATTTGTGATGAATAAAATAGATACTACGGTACTTGAAGATAAAATGGAAACACGAGCACCAAATTCTCTAAACTTATGTCAAAAGCATGCATGATACTCGTGCAATACAAATATTTCGTGTAATTGACCAAACAAAGCATAAAAAAAATGTAACAATGCCATGCTCGACTAAATGTGTAGTAAAATATGTATATTATATAACAAAAAATGCAAAATGTAGTCAACAAACCCAATATCAATTCAAACAATGAAAATTTTGCATTTAAAACCCTGTCCGAAAACCGTCGATAAAAATCGAAAATTTCCTGAGCGATCTCTGGGCATATGGAAGAGGGTATATTAGTATCACATATATTCAAATTTAAGGTCAAACGACCGTCATTTGGACTAGAAAACTGAGGGACGAAATGAGTGACGTAAGGTGACGTGAAGTATCGTATGCTACCTATGTCATGCCTAGGTGTATCTCCTTGAGTTTTGGTGTTTTCTAACACATTTATCAATGGCTATCAACACGAAAATCAATCGAAAACACTTATGAATCATTTCAAATTAGAAATGAACCCTAAATCCACACAATTTTTCATCTAGGCAGTTCATCAAACATGTTGAAGGCATTTTAATTTTTTTCAAAAAAGTTCCAAGACATGGGTACTAATCAAACCATAATTTTTTTTCAATTCAACTTAAAAATCATAAACTCCCTCACTACCTAATTCTAAAATCCTCTATCAAGAAATTTTATTCACAAAACTAGAAAAACTCCATCTGTATAATAAGATGGGAAAGAGAGACATGGACATACCTTTCAGTCCCTTAGATGAAAAAGAAGAATGAAAGAAATGCACCCCAAGTGATGTGGTCGAGAGGTATCTTGTATGTAAAATGATGTGGGTGTACGTGAAATGGTGGGGGAATGTCCGTGAGATGGTGTGGTATGCCCATGTGTGTGGGTATGCTCTAATTTAACTCTATGCGACGACATAGAGTAATCCCATGCGGTCCCATAGATCAAAATATCAAGGCCAATTTTGGCCCTGAAGCTTGATTTGC
Source organism: Fraxinus cuspidata (assembly GCA_903798385.1). Lineage (NCBI taxonomy): Eukaryota > Viridiplantae > Streptophyta > Magnoliopsida > Lamiales > Oleaceae > Fraxinus > Fraxinus cuspidata. The sequence continues at coordinate 6,997 of CAIGRP010041925.1, forward strand.
GACCTCATCCAAGGTAGTTCTATGCGGTCGTATAGACTACCAGGGATGGATATTTCTGCCTGTTTCAAAAATTTATCACGTTCGACCATTCGAGACCCTTGAGGCTTCAGTTTTCGTGCTAAACAAGTTCACATGAATGTAATGAGTAAGTGCAATGAGAACATTTTTAAAAACATGCTCAACTCTTTGAAAACTCGTTTTTGATCAATTTTTACTAAAAACTCGATTTTCAATCCACAATGCATCCCGATTTTCACACGTCCCCAAAACTTGTCAAAAACAGATTTTAAACCACAGAGGGTGTGTGTATGCCATGAAGTTGGTTGCAAAAATATTTTTAAACTTGAAAACACATGTTGATCCTGAAAAGCTAAAAAATTATCATTTTGTCTTGAAAAGCGTGACTTTCTCACCAAATGAACTAAGTAGAATTCCAATATCCCCAAACTGATGCACAACACATTTGAAACTAGTTTGGACCATACATAGACTCTTTGTGACCTATAGGGACAATGAATGACCTAATACTACTAAAAATTCTGAAAAACATGAAACATTCCTAATTGAATGCAAAAAGTGATAAATAAAAGGGAAGACACGTTCGGTTGCTTGCCAACAAGCGCTTGTTTATAGTTTATAGCTCGATTTTATGGTGATTGATTCACTTCGGTGTTTATAGATGAGCGATGGACTTTTCTTTTGAGAATTCACCACTCCAGTAAGGTTTCAACCGCTGTCCATTGACTTTAAACATTCCTTTGCTATCATGAGTGAGCCCGATAGCCCCATACAGAAATATTTTGGTAATTGTGTATCGACCTAACTACCTTGACCTCAACTTTTCCAGAAAAAGCTCGAATCTAGAATTATATAACAAGACTTATTAGCCGACCTCAAACTTTCTTCTTTGAATATGCAGGTCGTACCACTTTTTGGTCGCTCCTTGTAGAATTTTGTGTTCTCATAAGCTCCAGTCGAAAGTCATCCATTTCATTCAAGTAAAGTAATCTATTTTCACCAACTGGTTTTAAATCAAAATTTAAGTTTTTAACCACCCAGTAAGCACGATGTTAGAATTCAACTGGAAAATGGCATGCTTTCCCAAAAACTAAGCAATACGGAGATATGCCTACAGTTGTCTTAAATGCTATTCTGTAAGCCCACAACATGTCGTCTAGCCTCTTAGACCAATCTTTCCGTGAAGAACTCACTGTCACCTCAAGTATCTACTTTAATTCTCGATTTGAGATTTCAACTTGCCCGTTGGTTTGAGGGTGATAAGGGGTTGCTATAAAGTGTCGGATGCCATATTTAGTCAATAAAGACTCAAATTATCGATTTCAAAAGTGTTTGCCCCATCACTTATGATAGCTCTCGATGTGCCATAACAGGCGAAAATGTACCTCTTTAGAAACCCAATTACCACCTTAGCATTGTTGGTTGGAAATGCTACTGCTTCTACCCATTTTGAAACATAATCAATAGCAACTAAGATGTACTAATTTGAGAACGAAGGAGGAAATGGCCCCATAAAGTCTATTCCCCATACGTCAAAAAGCTCTACATCTAAAATGCTATTTAACGACATCTCGTTTCTTCTAGATATGTTTCCTATGCGCTGGCATTTGTCACACCTTTTCAAGAATTCAAAAGTATCCCGAAAAAGTAAAGGCCAATAGAATCCAGACTGTAAAATCTTAACTATTGTCTTTGATGCCTCATGGTGTCCTGCATATGTAGATGAATCATACTACTTCAGTATTTGGGATACTTCATCTTCAAGAACACATCGCCGTATAATTTGATCCGCCCCTTGACTGTAGAGAATGAGGTCCTCCCAAAAATAAAATTTCAAGTAAAAAAAGAATTTCTCTTGCTGATGACTTGAATAATCTGGTAGGATGATAGACTTGGCCAAATAGTTTACTACATCCGCATACCAAGGCGTCTCTTCTACACTAAATATCTGTTTATCTGAAAAAATCTCAATGATCTCTACTGATTCTTTCTGCTCTCCATGTTCGAGTCTAGATAAGTGATTGGCCACCATATTTTCACTACCATTGTTATCCCTGATCTCTAAATCAAATTCTTGAAAGAGTAAGATAAGTCTTGGTTTGGCATCCTTCTTTGTCATCAAATATTTTAAAGCGGTGTGAACGGTGTAGATTATGACATTCGACCCAACAAGATATGATTAAAATTTGTCAAAGGCATAGACTACTGCTAGAAGCTCTTTCTTAGTGGTGAATAGTTAATTTGTGCATCGTTCAAGGTTTTGCTGGCATAATAGATCACATGAAATATTTTGTTCTTTTGCTGTCCCAATATGGCTCCCACTGTGTAGTCGCTCGCATCACACATCAATTCAAATGGTAAAGTCTAATCTGATGCATTGATAACTGTCTAGCAAATCATATAGAGGCTTTTTAATCTTTGAGAAATCCTTAATGAAGTGTTGATAGAACCCGACATCCCCAAGAAAAATGTGAACACCCTTGATTGATATAGGCAGCAGTAATTTCTCAATAATATGAATTTTTGCTTTGTCCATCTCTATCCCGTTAGCTGAAATGCGATATCCTAATACAATGCCCTAATGTATCATTAAGTAGCATTTTTCCTAGTTTAATACCAAATTAGTCTCTTTGCATCGCTGTAATACCAAACTCAAATGCTCCAAACATTCATCAAACAATGATCCAAACACCGAGAAGTCATCCATAAAGATTTCTATGAATTTCTCCACCATGTCAGAGAAGATCCCCATTATGCAATGCTAAAAGGTAGCGGGAACATTGTACAAAATGAAAAGTATCATACGGTAAGAAAATGTACTGTAACAATTTTAGTGAGAATTAATTAGTTTCTTTCATTTTGCACTGCCGTAATATCACCCTTCTTCGACAAGACTTGAACAGGGATGATCTATACATTGTCTGATATTGGATAAATGATACCTACATCCAAGAGTCTCAACACCTCTGCACTGACTATCTCCTTCATGTTTGGATTTAGCCTCCACTAACTATCTACACTTGGTTGAAAGTTTTCCTCCACGAGAATCTTATGCATGCACAGTGAAGGGTCGATCCCTTTAATATCTGCAATGGACGATTATGTGGCTGTCTTATTGTCCTTGAGTACCTGTAGTAGCCTCTCTTCCTCCACCTCGCTGGCTGAGTTTGAAATAATTATTGGCAGTGTGTAGGACTCTCCCTAAGTAAGCGTATCGTAAGTGAGGTTATAATTGCTTGAGTTCCAATTTAGGAGGCTATTGAATGGATGGTATTGGCTTTGTAGGACCCGTTCCCAACTCCTTGAAATAGCCTTTATGAGTGTATGGTAGATTGGTCTCCAAAAACCTCGCACATGCATTGATCTCAAGAGAATCAGTGTGAGTAGATTAAGAGTGTGTATATATGCCTCATATGCATCCGACGATTGATATAGAAGGAATGCATATTGGACTACCTTCTCGATCACATCTACCCGAAAGCAGTAGTCTGACTCAGTAGAGAATTTCATGGCCATGAAGATATTAAAAGAAATATGCTCTTCATCAAGTCTAAAATTAAGTTGACCCTTCTGAACGTCGATAAGAGCTCTCTCAGTGTCTAAAAATGGTAGGCCCAATATGAGTGGAACATTATTGTCCTCCTCCATGTCAAGAATGAGAAAATCGAATGGGAAAAAGAATTTTTCCTCCTTAATCAATACGTCTTCAATGGTCCCTCATGGATGAGTAAGGGATCAATAAGCTAACTGAAGAGTTACCGTAGTTGATTTAGCTTCTCCTAATTTGAGTTTCCTGAAAACAAAAAGCTGCATTAAATTAATACTTGCACCTAAATTGCATAAAGCTTTATCAAAATAGCAATCTCAAATAGTTCAAGGTATGGTAAAACTCCCTAGGCCTTTTAACTTTGGAGGTAGCTTTTTTGGGTTCTAGCACTACACTACTCTGCTAACATTACTGTTTCATGCTCCTCTAGCTTTCATTTATTAGATAGGGTGTCCTTTAAGAATGAGTGGATTGGCAAATGGGATGTTGATGTGGAGTTTCTTGAAGATCTCAAGAAATTTCATGTACTGTTGATCCAATTTGTGCTCTTTCAATTGCTGTGGAAATTGAATAGGAGGCTCGTAAGGATTGACAGGAGTGGTTACCCTAACTTGTGGTGTAACTGAACTCTCCTTAGTACATGCCTCAATTGTCTATTCAGTCTGTTCCACATGCTCCTTATCCGAAAAGGTATTGTTTTCTTACTCGCATTCGATGTCTTTACATGTATTCCTAGTAATTGCACCCCATTTCAGGTCGTTAATTCTTTTCCATGCTCTTTGAGGTTGATTTATGTAATGTTGGGTAGTGAATCTATTGCTCTACTAGTCATAGAAAGTGCCATTTTTCCCACTTGAGTCTCTAGGTTTCTTATAGCACCATTCTGATCTTGGAGAGTTGTTTTTAGTCTTTTTCATGAACTGATTATTAGCTTCCATGTATTGATTTGTTTTTTTTCCATAAATTTCCTGAACATCACTTCCATCTGAAACTTCTTCTTGCGTTGCTGAAACTGATCCTACTGTCTATTCTGATTTTGATTCTGATTAGCCCAAGAGAAATTTAGGTGCTTCTTCCAACCTGGACTAAAAGTATCTGAATGTGGATTATTCTGTTGACGTTGCCCCCATTGCGCAAAATCCACTTTTTCCATTCCTTGTGCTAGAATAGGACAATTTGTTATGTTATGATCTGTCCCCACACTCTTTGCAACTTGACTTCTTGGCTTGTGCTGCATTTGTGGTCTATGCTATGTTCTCTATCTAATGAAATAATGAGTCTATCTTCACAGATAAAGTTGAGTAAGCATCCACCTCATACACTCGACGCTCTCTTTTATAATACTCGCTCAGAAGCCTACATGGCTGAAGTTGTAGCCACTATCTCGAATAACTTCAAAGCGTCGTCAATTGTCTTTGTAGATAAGAAACCAATAGACAAAGAATCCACCATGCTTTTGAATGAAAGAAGTAATCTCCTATAGAAGTATTTGACCTGGAGCCCCTTGTTGATGCCGTGATGAGGACACTTCCTAAGCATGTTCTTGAGTCTGTTCCAAGCTTCATCAAAAGACTCTAAATCACCGTGACGGAAAATAGAGATTTTATGCTTTAATTTTGAAATTTTGATCGATGGAAAGAATTTTGGGCAGAATTTCTAAGCTAGGTCATTCCATGTGCTGATGCTGGCAATAGGTCGAGAATCAAAAAACTCCAGTACTTTATCACGTAGTGTGTGTGAGAATAGTCTTAGTATGATATCATTATCGGAGATACCCTGATATCGGAAGTGTTGACACATCTCCAAGAATCGAGAGACGTATGTATGTGGATTTTCTTCAGCTATGCCATAAAGCTGATGTTCATTTTGGAATAGATGTATGACATTGGTCTTC
>CAIGRP010041930.1:0-22740 GCA_903798385.1 Fraxinus cuspidata
TCTTTTGATTGCTTGTTCTTCAAAGGATAATGATTTGAGCTTTTGAATGCTTAAGAAGATGTATACATGAAAAATTCAAGAAGCAAGATTGTTAGAAATATAAGTATCTTTTTTGTTATAATCTATACAAATGGAGTTATATTAAATCATAGGTCAATAATACCATCTAGGTCCCTAGGAGATATCATCAAGAGAACCACCACAACCATCGACAGCAGTTGCTCCTGGAGCCTTTGAGAAACTCCGTCAACAAGTGGCCTCGAGCTCCAGGCCACAGCCATGGTGATGCCTAAACCTCAGACGTAGCACACATGCCCCTGGGTTTTAGATTAATTACTATGGATTCTGCTGATCTTGTACGGATCATCCAAGAAGGAATCACGTCCAGAATGCTTCAAAAGTCCCGAGCAGTGACATGATTCACCCCTAACACGCCTTTCACCCCGGAAGTCTTATCATACCCCCTATTACATCCATTTAAGTACACTCAGGTGAAGGAGTATGATGGGATGACTGACTACCTCAACCATTTCAACATATACGCAGATATCATGAACTTGCAGGTCGTACCCGACGCTGTAATGTGCAAGGTATTTCCTCAAACACTTACCAACGCGGCCTGAGATTGGTTTTCCACATTAGAGCCCAACTCCATATCTTTCTTTTCAGACTTGGATGACAAGTTATCTACATTCTTTGCAAGTAGTAAGCACATCAGGAAAACAACCGCGTCACTCATGAAAATGCATCAGGGACCCAACGAGACACTCCGTAATTTCATGACGAGGTTTAATAAGGAAAGAATTATGATCCCCGATCTATACATCACAGCTGCAGTCTCTGCTCTAACATATGCCGTAAGATGTGAGGCATTTAAGATGTCTCTATCAAAGACCTATTCCTAGTCAATAAACGACCTACTAACCCGGGCTGAGAAGTGCATCGACATAGAGGAGACCATGTTTCCAAGAAGAGATGCCGCACCATTAAAGAAGCTCGATCTAAAGAGGCCACATTAGTCTAACCAGGGTTCGGATCATTTCCAAAGCTAACCAAGGCAAGACCCTCCTCTGAAACCTTTAAATCGCTTGAACACCACAAGGTCTAACATTTTGATGGAAATTAAATACCTTAAAGAGTTGAAGTGGCCTCTAAGACTACGGGCCCCATCTGAAGCCCATGATAAAAGCAAGTACTTCGACTTTTTATCGAGATCATGGACACACGACCGAAGGATGCTTCGCTCTGAAGCGTGAAATTGAGGTTCTCATCAAGAGAGGTTTCCTGGACGCTTACGTGAGTCATGAAAAATGTCAGCAGAACAGCTAGAATAAGGGTAAGACTCTTGAAGATAAGGGAGAAAAGCAACCAACCGCAGGGACTATTAATATCATTGTCGAATGTACGTTGGAAAGGGACTCCAATAGCGGACGTAAGCTGTACGCCAGGCAATACCCTTCGATCTCAAGCTTGGATCTTGGTAATGTAGGAGACATCACCTTCCAGTCAAAGGACCTAGAGGGCGTGTCTTTTCCTCATGAGAATGCTTTAATTATATCGGCCATCATTGCTAATTTTGAGGTAAGAAGAATTCTGGTGGATAATGGAAGCGCAGTTAACGTACTATCACATGGGACTTTCGTTCAGATGGGTATATCAGCTAAGCAGCTCAAGCCAGTTAAAACTCCATTTCAAGGGTTCGGGGGTGCTGTTGTTATTCTAGAAGGCATTGTAGGGTTACCTCTTACTTTGGGATCAGAAGGGAGGCAGGTAACACAGATCACAACTTTTCAAGTAGTTTGTGCCCTAATAGCCTACAACTACATACTTGGAAGGCCCTTATTGAACGGGATCAAGGCAATTGTCTCAAATTTTTACCTGGCAGTGAAATTTCCTACAAGTAAAGGGGTCAGAGTAGTTTGAGGAAGTCAAATAGTAGCTAGACAGTGCTATGTTACCAGTGTTTCTAGAGATCAAGGCTGATGTCATGCTAATTTCGGAGGTTGAGCTTGACCTCGAGCATGGTGGGAGGCTTGCCCGGTAGAAGAGATGGACGAGGTCGAGCTCGAGCCTGGGAGAAAAGTTTCTATTGGTCAAGATCTTGATGCTACAACCACGGCCTAACTTATTTGATGTCTATCCCACAACATCGATGTATTCGCTTGGAATGTCGAAGATATGCCCGAAATAGACCCTGAAGTTGCAGTACACAAACTTAATGTAAACCCAGGCAAGACCTGTGAAGTAAAGGAGGAGGCAGTTTGCCCGGAATGGTGGGAGGTCATATAGGAAGAGATTGCTAATCTTATCAAAGTGAAATTCATCCAGGAAGTCCAGTATCCTGATTGGCTTGCCAACGTCGTTCTTGTTAAGAATGCCAATGGAAAGTAACGAGTATGCATCGACTTCACAGACCTAAACAAAGCATGCCCTAAAGACAGCTATCCCATATAACAAATTGATAATCTGGTGGATAGAATCTCATGTCATAAATTATACAATTTTCTGGATGCATTCTCTAGGTACTATCAAATTCTTATGGCAGACCACATTTATGGCTGATTCAGCCATTTACTACTATATGGTCATACCATTTGGGTTGAAGAATGCATGGGCTATATATTAAAGACTTATCAATCAGGTTTTTGCCAACTTGATAGGGAAGAACATATACGTGGACGACATGGTTGTTAACAGCAAGTGAGTGGATGGTCTCGGACTTTAAAGAGGTCTTCGCTACACTACGGAGTTAGAAGATGAAGCTGAATCCTACGAAGTGCGCATTTGGGTGGCTTCCGGGTAAGTTTTTAGGATTCAATTTCACACATAGGGGAGTAGAGGCCAATCATGATAAGATCCAAGCTTTGATATCAATGGTATCCCCGAGTTGCAAGAAGGACATATAGAAATTAACAGGTCGGGTTGTAGCTTTGAATATGTTTGTATCCCGAGTAGCAGACATGTGCTTCCCCTTTTTCAAAGTCCTAAAGGGTAACCGGACCTTCAGTCGATGAATATAATTTAGACTTTCAAGAGTTGAAGCAGGCACTGTCAACACTCCCGGTCCTCACAAAGCCAAAACCTAGCGATACATTATTATTATATTTGGCCATTTCTGAGAATGCGGTAAGTGGCATGTTTGTAAAAGAAGTGGGAAAGGTCCAGCGACCTATTTATTAAGTGAGTAAAGTACTTCTCGACTCAGAAACTCAGTACACATTGGCTAAACAACTTGCACTCGCCATGGTTATAGCTACTAGGAAGCTACGTCAATACATTCAATCTCACCCGATTATTGTATTCACCAATCAACCACTTAGACACATACTTAGAAACCAGACGTCTCGGGAAGACTACTAAAATGGACAATTGAGTTTGGCGAGTTTGATATAGAATTCAAACCACAACCCCCAATTAAGGTGCAAGCTTTAGCTGACTTCATTGCAAAATTAACCCCTAGGCCTTGGGGGTCGTAGGAGAAAGACCCGAGCAAGACCTTGGGAATTTGGGAAATCTTCGCAGATGGAGCATCGAATAGTTTAGGATCGGGTATTAGAGTTATTCTCACTAACCTTAAGAAGACTACCGAGATCCAATGCACGTTCATGTTTGAATTTGAAGCCACCAATAATGAAGCAGTGTATGAAGCTATCATTCTAGCTCTAGAACTGGCGTACATCCTTGAACTTGAGCATATCAAAGTTTTCAGTGACTTGCAACTTGTGGTTGGCCAGATCGAGGGTGCTTTCGAGAGAATATGAGAAGATGAGTTTGTATCGTTTGAAGGTGCATGACCTTCGGAGATGATTTAAAAGCTGCGAAATCATTAAAATTTCCAGAGCTGACAATGCGAAAGCCGATGCACTATCTAGACTTATGTTTATGGAGATAGATAAACTAGACAAAACTGTACACATCAAGATGGTAACAGAATCTAACATAAATCAGAAGCCAAGCATCATGGACATCGATGATGAACCTTCTTGAATGGATCCAATATTAGAGTACTTGAATTCTGGGAACCTATTATCTGACCCTCGGAAAGCAAGAAGCATTAAGGCTAGAGCATCAAGGTATTGCATTATTGGAGGAGTCTTATTTCACATGAGTTTTACACTACCCTACCTTAGATATCTGAAGCCCTTGTGGAGGTTCACGAGGTATATGTGGGAATCATCAAGAGGCTTGTGTGCTTGCCTATAAGCTCATAAGGTATGGGTATTATTGGGCTAACATGAAGAAGGATGTATCAAACTATGTAAAGAGGTATGACAAGTGCTAGAGGTTCGACAATTTGATACATACTCACGCTGAAGAACTAACTTTCATCCCATATGCTGCCCCTTCGAGCAGTGGGGAGTGGACATCCTTGGATCTTTCCCTTTAGTAAGAGGTCAACTAATATTCGTTGCCGTAGCACTAGAGTACTTCAAAAAGTGGGTAGAGGCAGAGCCATTGGCAATCATCTCACAACCTAAGCTCAGATCATTCATGTAGAAGTCCATTGTGTGTAGGTTCGGGATACCAAAGGTGCTGATAACATACAATGGAAGGTAATTTGATATTTTGCTATTCAAAAACCTTTGTGCCAACCTAGGAATTGACCATCGTCTGACATCAGTCTCACACCCTCAGAGTAACGGTTTTACAAAAGCAACTAACTGGATCATATTGCAAGACCTTCGCACCAGGATCGGGGACGCCAAGGAAAGTTGGGTCGAAGAACTGCCCACCATACTTTGGATATATAGGACTTCCCACAAAATAGCAACTGGAGAGACCCCTTTTATGCTAACTTTTGGCATGAGGCCGTGATACCAATTGAGGTCGACCTTCTGACACAAAGGATGATCGAGCCCAAAGTTGAGGGATAAACGATTGAACACCTTGATTTGCTTGAAGAAGTACAAAAACAAGCCTCGCTGAGGGCTACAAGTTACTAAAACAAAATAGTAAGACACTTCAACACCAAGGTTAAGACTAGAAGGTCCAGAGCTGGTGATTTGGTCTTTAGGAGAGCAACAGCTTCCGGACATCCTCCAAGTAAACTAGGGCCTATGTGGGAAGGGCCTTTCAAAGTTATATGAAAAGTAGGATGGTGCATACAACTTGAAATATACTTCGGGAAGACCACTCCTAATGCCATGGAACGCTGGCAACTTAAAATTTATTACAAGTAGCTGGTTATGTGACTAGGTACCTAGGGTGTTTGGTTTTCTATTTCTTATTAAGGTAGTTTTTATTTCTCCTTTCATTTTAATTTTTCGGTTCTAATTCAGGCTTGCACGCCCCTAAATAATTTACTTTTTTCAGTAATGGCCTATGTGCATTGAACTATTTCGTTATTTAAAATTCATTTTAACAAAAAGAGCTTATCCCAAGATCATAAATTGGCATAGGGTCATGCTCCGTGCATGCAGCTAAAACACTATATTGGCATAAGGTCATGCTCCGTGCATGCAGCTAAAACACTATATTGGCATAAGGTTGTGCTCCGCACTTGCAGTTAACACACTAAACCAGCCAAGGGCCGTGGACCATGCATGCAGCTGCTATATCAAATCTATATGAGTTTGTACCTCGACCTCATCAGGTCCTATATTATTCAAAATCAAATCTTGATAGGATCGAGGACGGGGATGACGAAGAAAATATACAAGAGCTTATCGGCCATAAATTGGCCAAGTGACAAGCCCGATGTCATAATGCATTCAATGCTCGAGATTATTGGCCATAAATTGGCAAGTGTTAAGCTCAAGGTCATAACGCATTCAAGATTCGAGCTTATTGGCCAAAAATTGGCCAAGTGATAAGGTCGAGGTCATCATGCATTCAAGATTCGAGCTTATTGGCCATAAATTAGCTAAGTGACAAGCTCGAGGTCATCATGCATTCAAGACTTGAGCTTATTGGCCATAAATTGGCCAAGTGACAAGCTCGAGGTCATCATGCATTCAATGCTAGAGCTTATTGGGGTTAATAAGCTCGAGGTTATTATGCATTCCAAACTCGATCTTATTGAACATAAATTGGTCATGTGACAAGCACGGGGTACAATTGTATTCAAAACTAAATCTAAACATTGATCAGTTCCTAAGGTCACTTTACATACAATAAACGAGCGTAATTAATAACACGTGAAATATTGAGCTTTTAATTACATTAAAAAAATAATAAAACCCAGAATGGGCAATGTACTTAATATATTTTCCAAAAATAAAAACATAAAACATCGAGCAGGGGTTTAATCAAGGTCAGTCACATCAGCATGATCCCCTGATCAGGAGTCTTAGCCTCTTCCCTATCATCGTCGATTTTAACCTCAAAGGCCGACAGCTCGAGCTCGTTCACTAGCTCGTTGATTGACTTTAGCTCTTCGACCACTGGCTTCAGGTCCTCGAGGAGCTTGGACCTCAAAAAGGAATGAGCCAGCCTCAACCCATAATGATAGGAGCCTAAACCATATTGTCCGAGCAGCTTCTCATATTCTTTTGAGTTTTTGAAGTCGTCAACCACCTGAGCTCGACCCCTTACCAACTGTTTCTCGAACTCATTCTTGGCATGCATGAACTAGAGCTTAACTTCATCGGCCTCATACTTGGCCTCCCCTATTTGGTCTCGAACTTTCCTCATTTAAATTTGAGCCAGGTCGCGCTCAATCTCGAGCTTTTGAATGCGTTTGCCCCATTTCTCATTTTGTGTTTCGAGGTCGACCATCTTACTCGAGAGACCCAGGCTCTTCAGGGCCAAACCCCGAGCCATACTCAAGGCCTAAAAGTTTATATCATATTAAACTCTAAAAAAATTACAAATCATTAACTCGAAGTCAATTATATACCTTCAAAGTAATGAGCTTGAGTGCCCTTGCTCCCTCACCGGGGTCGACCTCATCTTGGTACTTGCTTACCATGGTCGGGATCAGTGGGCATTGAGCATGATCTTCAGCATTGACTGAGGAAGTAGTGTGTCCTCCTAGATGTCTACAATCTTTGGTATGCCTCGGGAAGTAGAGGTACGAGCTGAAGGATGGGGTGAAGGTTGATGATAAGATTTAGGCTCTTGGATGATTGTTGGAGCCCACTTGGGACCTTGCTCGATGACGATTCTCGAGCCCTTTTCTTTCCCTTTGAAGAGGCAGGCACTTTGGGCACCGAGCCCTTGGCCTTCTGGTAGACATTGGCTAGAAGTACTGATGGATTGAAAGACATTTCCAAATCTGCCAAAAATAGCAAGGCATTAGATCGATCTTAGTTCGAGAAATTTAACAGAAACATTATGAGTTCAGGTTTCTTACCCTCAATTTCCCTCATGTTGGTAAGATTGAGGGTGTCATCCTTGAGCAAATAATCAACTCTGGCTGCAAAAGGGTCGTGATTCACTAGCTTCAACCTATCCCTTTCCAAAACCTCGAAGTAGGCCTGACCCTAGTTAAACCTATCCTTATTAGGGATCTCCCACATCGTACTAAATGGGTGGTCGGGGTCTTGAAGTTTAACAAAAAGAAATGCTCTTTCCAACCCCAAAGAGAGCTCGGTGTATCCGATGTCCTAAACCCTCCTTGGTCAATAGATACACGAAACAGTTGTACCCCGGGAAAATTTTAAATAAAAAATCATCCTTAAAAGGTCGACCCTAAGCTCTACCTCGAGACATCTACACAAAATAAAAAAATCTTCCACATCGTACTAAATGGGTGGTCGGGGTCTTGAGGTTTAACAAAAAGAAATGCTCTTTCCAACCCCAAAGAGAGCTCTGTGTATCCGGTGTCCTAAACCCTCCTTGGTCAATAGATACACGAAACAGTTGTACCTCGGGAAAATTTTAAATCAAAATCATCCTTAAAAGGTCGACCCTAAGCTCTACCTCGAGACATCTACACAAATAAAAAAATAGACCTTAGCTTCCACCCATTGGGGGTCAATTGACCCGGGTATATAAGAAAGGAGGTCAATAAGTAAATGAAGAATGGGTGAAGGGGCTACCTAAGCCCATCCTTGAGGGCATCCCTAAAGAAAATCATCTCTCCTTCTCGAGCATCTAACACTGTTTCATTGGGCTTGGGGGTCCCAACGTCACACAGGGGCATTACCCCAAACTCTCTGGCGACCTTTATGACCACCTGTTCTTTATTCTTGGTCGCATTAATAGGGTATGTCAGGTTGTCTAGACTTCAGGGTGCGAGGCAATATGTATGCTCATGGGAATTATGGACGCACCTTCTACCTTAAGGCTCCTGGTATTCGAGCTCCTAGAGGACTAACTACTACTATTACTCGACCCATCACCGCTACTACTCGACAATAACTACTTAAAATAAATAAACTTAAGAGCATGAACACTTACCTCTTTAAGTGGTCGCTCACAAAACCCTCTAGGCCCCGAACTCAAACTGCTTTACTGAGAGTTGAGAGTGAAAAAGTGAAAAATGAGAGGTGAAAATAGGGTATTTACAGGGGTTAGAGGAAAGTTAAAGGTCTTGCAATCCTAGCTCTTGGATTATGCCACTTGTCATCCATCGAAGGTCGAACTTGCTCTGCCCAACACGCGTCAGCCACATGTCAAACATAGGTATCACGCACAAGTAACCCAAGGAGTTTGATCTCAGGTTTTTACACCTCGTTGCATTTTAACTTGCAACTCGATAACATGACCTTTGGATATGACTAGATGCACGGGGGCCTGTGATGGGTAAAAATGTGTCAGTTCCCGAGCTCGAGCTCCTCCCCCGACCTTGACTCCCTCTAAAAATCCCAGCTCCAAGGTCGGGGTTGGTCTCTGAGGTCGGGCTATTCTTGCCATATAATCAATCTTTTCGACCTTATCTTACACTTTCTACAAACAGTAATCCTATTTTCACTATAACCCCCTTCACTTTTCCTATTTGAATACAAACGCCCCAACTATTTCAAATTTGACTTTAACTAAAATTGTGCACTTCTAACATAACACAAACACCTTGTAAGGATAAGGACTATAGAAAGTTGAATCCTTTTAAGAATCAACCTCCAACATCTATAAATACCTCATTATTCAGGTACGTTTTTAATAATACTCCCGCATACAGTCTTTCGCACAACTTCTCTTTCTGACTTAAGTATCGGAGGGGCGAGGAGGACACACCTCGACGCATTTGTTTCAGGTACTGAAGATCAGATCGCGTGGAGTTCATCCATCCAGTTCGAGTTCTTTCAGGTACAAGTTTTTGGTAGTATCATATAATTTTAATGGGTTTGTACTATTGGGAAATGAAGGAGGAACCTCCTCGAAGGATCTAAGAAATTGTGTGCTAATTCTTTAACTTTAATATCTGAACTATTGGAAAATGAATAAAGTTAGTAGTGCTATCTTTGACAACTAATTTGACTACTCATATTTTATCAAGACCTATTTCAGAAACAATCTTTTAAATGTATGAATATGATGTTTAACAAGTCAAAGTTTGTAAAACGGATCGTGCAAGTAGCATAATTATAAAATTATTAGGTTCAGTTTGATTTGATAGATATTTTTTAAAATTTACTTTTTATTAAGTTTATTTTATTTATGTATTTTTTTAATAAAATTAATTTATCGATCTCCAGTTTTAAAAAAAAAATTATTTTCAACCAAACATTTTTTTAATAAAATAATTTTACACTTAACTAAAAAAATTCAGATTTTTAATCACACATGTTATAAAAAACACTATTACAAAATATATTTTCAATAAAAACGAAGCTCAAACACGACCTATATGTGAACTTATAAATTATTCTTATTTATTAATCACACATTCTTCAAAAATTATTTTCCATAAGATTTACTTCATATGTCCTAAATGCCCGTTTTACATGATTTTTATTTCTTGTAAAAGAGCTTTCTAAGGAAATTATTTTAATTTTTGCTTAAAAACTACATAGAGTGTTCTTTTTTTTTTTTTGAAATCTCATTGAACCAGTTCCTCTAAAAAATCTTCTAACTGGAAAATGCTTTTATAAAAATTTTCAAATGATCCAAAAGCAACTTTTTGATCTTAGAAGCTCTTTTTGACTTCTTAAAAATAATGCCCTAAGTCTCGTTTGATATTATGTTGTTTTACTTTAAGTGAAGTTAACTTTGTTAGATATAATTATATATAATATTATTGTATAATATTTAGTTTCCTTTTTTTGTTAATTATTCTTGTAATATATAAGATTATGTATTTCATTAGAAAAACCTAACTTTTGTAGGCTCTTACAATTTGTTTTCTTCCTCCATCTCTTAGTTCTTCTCGTGTGTTTGATTTATCAAATTAGTTTGTATTATTTACATGGTATCAGAGCTTTCCTCTTCGCTGTTACTATCTTTCTCTTCTGTAGCTTTTACGCTAGGTTTAACAGCAATTGAAGTTTCCAAGATTGAGACATTCTGCTTTTTCTTTTGAGGTTGTTCGTCATCATTTTTCTTAGAACTGTCAGATTCAGATTCCTCAATGGAATCATCTTTCTTTGTAGCAGCCATTGAGCCTTTTTTTAGTTGCAGGAACATCACCTTCTGAGCTTTCATCATCACTGCTCGACTCATCCTTCTTTGAAGCTGCAACATGGGCATTTTTAGTCATAGTAGCAAGAATTGGAATCTTCTAGTTTGGAATCATAGGTATTCCTTAGTTTTACAGCTTTTTCTTTTGGTGGCTGAACTGCAAGCTTAATTGAGAATGGATTTGGGCCGGTAAATTCATTGGATTCAAATAACTTGGGCTACTATTTATTATTTTGGGCTAGTTTGACAACCACAGTAGACTGTTGGTTTTTTTTAATTAATAAATATTGATGTTTGGTTTTGTTTAATTGTTTCTTCTTGATTTCAAATGACAATTGAAAGAAATGATTCGTTTCAATGCATTAGTATCAGACTAAATGGAAAAAATTACTCATATTGGAGTACAGTGATGAGGAATTTTCTAAAGGAAAAAAAAATTGTGGGGCTATGTTAGTGGAACTGTTGTAAAACCTAAGAATACTGCTGAGAATTATGTGATAGTGTCGGATAATTGAGAGTCAAACAATGCGAAAATTCTCACTTTAATTCATAATTCTGTTCAGCAATCCATTGGTGCACAGTCAGTGAAATTTGTAACGACAAAGGAAGTTTGTGATCTCTTTCAGAAGTTATACACTAAGTCAAACTTTGCAAAGTGTTATCAGTTGGAGATCGATATACAGACTTTGCAACAAAAGAATATGAGTATTCTCGGGTTTTACGCTGCTATGAATTGAATTTGGTATGAGTTAGCTCTTACAGAATCAGGAGGACTGAAAGTATGTAAGGAATATATTACTTTTAGAGAGAAGCAAAGATTAGTTCAGTTTTTTATGGAACTTCACAATGATTTTAAGGGACTTAGAGGCTCTATCTTGCATCGCACTCCACTTCCCTCAGTTGATTTGGTGGTTAGTGAACTTGTAGCTCAGGAAACACGTTTGAAATCTCATGTACTTCCTCTATGTAGTACCTCAGTACTGGTTGTACCCTCTCGACCGTCTACACAGAATCGGAACAAAGGTTATGTGAGAGTTACTGGTGATTAGTGTAACTTTTACAATCAAAAGAAACATTGGAAGTCTCAATGTCCTGAACTATTGAAGAAGCATCAGCCACAACTATATCAGTGATCATATCGTCCCAATGCTAGCTGCAACCATGCCACCTAGTGACTCGTTTTCACTTGGATTATATCTCTTCCTCTATCTAGTACCTCAGTATTGGTTGTACCCTCTCGACCATCTACATAGAATCAGAACAAAGGATATGTGAGGGTTGCTAGTGATTAGTGTAACTTTTACAATCAAAAGGGACATTGGAAGTCTCAATGTCCTGAACTATTGACGAAGCAACAGCCACAACTACATTAGCGATCATATCGTCCCAATGCTAACATAGTTACAACCATGCTACCTAGTGACTCGTTTGTACTTGGAGCACCACCTTCCTCCAGTCCCATGTTGAATGATTTAGTAAAGCAGTTTCAGAAATTCTTAGCCACACAGCCACATGCTATGTCTGCATCTGCTCATATAGGTTTGTCATCTCAAAATCATTCAAGTATTTATTCCTCATGGATCTTTTACTCAGGTGCTTCCAAACATATGTCGTCTAACTCAAAATTCTTTATTGATTTGCATCCTTCTAACTTATCTATGTCTGTTATGACTGCTGATAGCTCACCATTACCTTTAGCAAGTGTTGGTTCTATTAACACAGATAATTTAATTCTTTCAGATGTCTATTGTGTTCCGGATCTTACTTTGAATCTTAATTCTATCGTTCCATTGTGTGATTCTAGAAACTTGGTTCAGTTTTCTTCTCCTGGTTGTCATGTACAAGATCTTCGATCTCAGAAGCTATTAGGATAGGTTGTAGACAAGAAGGGTTATATGTATTGCACAATCTGAGACCACCACACGTTGTAGCCTCTGGTGTTAACTTGTCATCTTTCTATTTGAATTCATCGTCTTCTAGATTTTATCTTTGGCATTCTTGTCTTGGACATGTTTTCGCTAGTTTTTTGAAATTTTTAGTTTCTAAAGGTCAATTGGGAGATTTGAAAACTCGTGATAATTCTGATTGTAGTGGCTGCAAATTAGCTAAATTTTCTCCTTTATCTTTTCCTCGAAGTGTTTCTCATTCTGTTGCACAATTTGATATTCACTCTAATGTATGGGGACTTTCTCCTATTGTTATAAAATGAGAGTCTAAATATTATTTATCTTTTATTGATGATTATAGTCGTTATTGTTGGGTTTATCTTATGAAACGACGATCTGACTTTCTTTCTATTTATCTTTCTTTTAGAGTACTTATTAAAAACAAAATATGATCAAACTTTATATAGTTAATTGAATATTGTGTTGTTAACCTAAGTCCTATCCATAGTTGTGAGGGTATGATTGTTGTTTGCTTAATATTCTCAATTTATGTTTAATGCACTCCAGGATTGTGGGGGGTTTTATTGCTTTCTTCAAATTAGAATATTGAGACATTCGAGAATATTTCAAATGATAAATTGCAATGTAATGAATACTTTGTTTTATTTAAAATGTGCATGATGTTGAGAATCGGATATCCAATGCCATGATTCAAAATTTATTAGTAAATATGCTTTACTATGAGAGTGTAATTATTTCATGGAAATTCTCAGTAAAACTTGAGAATTGATAAAAGCCAGAACTTTCAATAAAGATAGAAGGAAGCATGATGGCTTCAAGGATTTTGGAAGGATTTTCTAATTGATGACAATTTGTGCATGTTATATTATTTGATCAAAATAGCTAGCTATAAATGGAATGACATAGAATGTCGTGTATAATGGTAAGATTGACATATACATTTTAGACATAATATCATCTGGTAGTTACTCTCAAATAAAAAAAATACTGATAGTTTTATTGAAGGATAACCTAAAGAATTCGTTTAGAAATGGGTTACCTAGAGAGATTATATTGAGCATCGAGGGAAAAGGGTATAAAGCCTAACCTAATGGGTTGGCTTAATGGAATCCTAACCTGACACTGAGATCCTACGAACTAGATTCAGTAGGAAAACTAGTTATGATTGACTCAATGAGAAGCACTTCGGTGTTTCTAACTCCCCCCTATTTCTATTATACATATAAGTGTTGCCTGAAAAGATTGGTTAGGATAAACTATATTTTTTAAAGAGGACTATATCTTCTACACAGTATAAGTGGAAAATTGTAGGGTGCTCTTTATAAAACATCACCTATGTGAGTACGAACTTTGTTGGTTCTTTGAGAATTTTACTTAAGCGAATTTTCTAATGCACATGTGGAGCCAAGAAGGTTTAGGGCCGAAATAATGAACCCAATAGAAAACCAATATCTGATATGAAAGATAAAGTATCTGATTTATTGTCTAGGCTTACAATAATGGTTAACAGTTCAAAATGTTGTATTCACTGATTAACTAAGTAAGTTCAACAGATTCTTACTTAGGAAAATTCAAAACGAAAGCTACCAATTCTAATGAATTATATTTCAGTTGCACTCCTTTTTGTCTTCCTTTTTTTGAGTTAAATTTTTCCATTCAAGTGGGTAATTGTTGAAATAATTGGTATTAGTTATAGTGAATTGGAAAAAGTCTCCAATAGGTGCAACTCTTCAATGCAAATGATGCATACAAAGAGTCATGCTATTTAGAAAGTACGTGACTATTTAAAATGCGTATGATGGAAATGCATTACCATTTGAAAAAGTGTATACTACACTATTTAATGTGAAAATGTGTGGTTTATGTTAAAATATGCAATCATTCAAAAAGTCACTTGAAAATCTATGAATATAGACATTTATTTCCATTTTTTTTTACTCCAAATCAATTTCTAATAATTGATTTCTAGTTCTTTCTTTTTCTTAATTATGTCAAAATAACTTTCATGTTATTTTGAGTTTCGTGTTCGATATTTATTATTTGACATCTTTTATTCTAGAAGAGTACACCCAAACGTTGATTCACCCGAAAAAATTAATATTGTGCTATATTAATTTTGAAAGAAGAGTTGCATCTTGGGAGACAGACGTCCATTTGATCCTGTTAGCACTAGTGCAAGGGCGAAATCCTTCTTATTTGCATTTGTATACCTCGCTTTTCATCTCCTTCATATTTTTACATTTTCTACGTTTGAGTAAGTAGTGATTTGTTTATTATTATGCACATATAATGGTTTTAGTAGGTCGTTACTTTATTCGTATAAGCATGCACGTGTTTTTTTATTAGCGGAATATAAGTTATGCTCTAATTTATCCAACAAAAATATCTTCAAAAAAGCCTTTTGATAATTGAATCTAAAGGAAATTATTTTAAAATTAGCGTATAAAAAGCATAAAGCTTGACTAGATGATGATGACAAACTTCACATCGAAATGAGCTTTTTAAACAACTTAAAATATATCCTTATAAAAGTTTCCTTGTTTTGCTAAATTCTAGCTGAGTAGCCATCAATGTAAAGATTTTATTTGGCTTTCATTATTCAACATTATAACGAGATGAATAATAATTTTTTGAAAAATGTGTGGTTAAAAAAAGGAAAAAGTTTTGGAATTTACATGTAATATTATTTTATTGAAGAATGTGTGGTTGGTTAGAAGAGAGAGAAAAATGAATTATAATTTAATGGGAATAATGGAAGTCAAACAAGGACTAATATCTTTACCGTACACAAAAAAAAAAAAACACGTACTATATATTTATCAATTACCAATTTATTAAAAATTAAAATTTTAGAAAAATAAAATAAAACTCAAACAAAGGTAAAGTATTCGAAATTATTCAAAAAAAAAAAAAAAAAGTCATGTATAATCTCAATTAATATGGACTAGTAAGACTTCCATGGAAAAATAATCTCATATACATGTGAAGGGGATGTAAAAATAGTATTTAAATAAATAAACAAATATATATTGAGCTTTTAAATTAATTTATGCTGACTTTTGTCACATATCAAAATACACTAAATTGCTAGTATTTTATTTTCTTTTATAATTTGTCTAAAATCAGTTTTTGAAGCTTATTCATAGTAGGTATCCGTGTAAAAAATATTGCGAGGCTGACTTTGGTTGATTTTCAATATTTTGTCTTCGAACGAAGTTGGTCTATCTTCTTTCTAAGAAGATTGCAAACACTTTTTAATTGACATTAAGAATGCTTGAGTTGAATCTAGATCTCTTGTTTTGAACTTATTTTCTAATTGACTGTAATTTCAATATTTTAACAAGTCACAACTATTTTTTTTTAAAGAAAATAGACACAATGTGTTTTGGATGAAAATTTAATGGGTTTTGCTAAGTGTCAACTGAAAACTTCTATATACGCTAGGGTGTCAAAACAGTGTGGTAAGAAAAAGTGGAGAGGTATATCTATGTCACAAGAGAAGGCTAAGCCCTACTTTACAATGCTAACACCTTAACTATGACATTTCGTAAATGACTGCCAAAAAGAAAAGACAAGCTGAAAGATCAATAGGACAGTGAACCCAATGTGACAAACATTGTTCGTCCAGAGAGATGAACTTGGTAAGGTTTACATGCTCTTGAGAATGAACCAACTGAAATTTACTAGTCTATGAACTCCCATATGAACGAATGGATTCTTGACTCCGATGCTTCTTTTTATGTTAGGTGGAATCGTATATAAGATCACTCTCATGAGTAGTGTGACTCTTAGATTTGACAATAGTTTTGTGCACACATTAAAAGAAGTTAGGTATATTTCACATATAGGTAGGAATCTAATTTTTGTGGAAGAGTTGGAGCGTATAGGTTTCACTGGTGCACTTGGTGATAGAGTTTTAAAAATGTTTAAATGAGCACTTAGAGCCTTTAATGTTACTAGGAACAATGAAATTTACATTACGTATGCTGAAGTAATGGGTGGTTTAAATTCTACCATCACTGACATTGATCACAAACAGAAGTGGCACAAATGGTCAGCTCACGTTAGTATTAAGAGACTTAAGTTTCTTAACGACAAGAGTGTGCTTGATAAGGATCAAGTATCTGACATGCCATTTTACAATCATCGTGTGCTTGGTAAACATCGTATGATGTCATTTGCATCTAGCACACACAAGACATTTAGAGTGTTAGAATAATTCATATTGATTTGTGGGGTCCGAGGAGTAATCTCACTTTCAATGGTAACAAATATTTTCTATCTATTATTGATGATTTCTCCAAACGTGTGGATTTATTTGCTGAATGATAAATTTGAAACTTTCATGAAGTTTTAAAATTAGAAAGCTAAGGTGAAGAACCGAACATGTAAAAAAGTAAAATATTTTCATACTGATAATGGTTTTTAGTTTTGTAACGCTGAATTTGATAATTTGTATAATGAATTTGGCATCACTAAATATAGGATTGTGCCTTACACTCTCCAAAAAAAAATGGGGTTGCTGAAAGGATGAATCGTGCTATGCTTGATAAAGTTAAATGTATAATGTAATGCTCTGTTATGCCTAAATCTTTTTGGAGTGAAGTTGTTATGACTGTGTGTTATCAGACTAATATGACTCCTTTCGCTACTTTAAATGGTGATACTCTGTATGAGATTTGGTACGTCAAATGTGCTGATTATTCTATGTTTAGGACCTTTGGCTATGCTGCTTTATCTCATCAAAGTGAAGGAAAACAAGAACCTGAAGCTAAGAAATGTGTCTTCTTAGGCTACCCTGAGAGAATTAAGGGATAGAGGTTATTTGATAGAAGTTAGAAGGGCGTGACAATAATCATAAGTCACTATATTACATTTAATGAGTCCGAGATGCCTTGTAAAGAGATTGAAGAACAGCAAGAAACTGTTAGGAAAGAGTCCCCAATTGAGATGGAGATAGTGAGTGTCCATATCCCTATTACCTCGAGTGAGGTGAAGAGTAATATACAAAATCAGCAGAGCATAGAGTTAGAAGGTGATGAGAAAGTTGTTGAGGACAACCCTATAAACCAAAAGCTTCTAGCTGATTATCAATTAGCTAGAGATAGAGAGAGAAGACCACATAGGGAACCCCAATGGATGCTTGACTGTACCTTAGCCTATACTAGTTATCAAATACTAGTTGATAAGGAGCCAAATACCTATAAAGAGGTTATGAGGAGTTAAAAAATTGAGGAGTGGCTAAGTGCCATTAGAGAAGAGATAAGTTCTATTGCCAAGAATCAAACTTGGGATTCAGTTCATAGACTTAAGGATAAATCCACAATAGGACATAAATGGATTTATAAAATTAAGGAGAGAACCATTGAGAGTAAGTTTGTCAAATACAAGGCTAGGTTAGTAGCCAAGGGATGTACACAGAAGGAAGGGAAAATTTTTTAATGAGATCTTTTCGCTAGTTGTTATGTATACTACTGTTTGGGTCATGTTTGCTTTTGTTTCTTACTATAACTGAGAATTTGAACATCTTGACGTCAAAACCTTTTTTCTTTTGCATGATGACTTTGATGAGATTCTTTTTATGAATTAACCCAAAAGTTTTGAAAGTAAGTCTAAACCTGACCATATATGTTTTTTTAAATTTTTTTATGGGCTAAAATAGTCTCTGTGTTGGTGGTATAAAAAATTTGATTCTTATGTGTTGTCTATTGGTTTCAAGAGAAGTGAGTTGGACCATTAATTGTATTACTTGCACCACAATACTAATAAAGAGTGTATTTGTTACTTTATGTGGATGACATGTTGTTAATTGGACCTAACATGAAGGTGGTAAACAAGATTAAAATGGAAATAGGGAAAAAATTTGACATGAAAGACCTATGACTGTTAGGAGGATCCTTGGTATGGAGATTAATCGGGATAGGTCTAATTCTCGCTTGTATGTTCATCAAACTCCTTACGTGCTTAATGTTTTGAAGAAATTTGACATACTTAATTGCAAACCTGCTTCTATGCATCTTGGAAACCATTCTATTTTGTCAAAAGAACAATCACCTGCTAGTGATGAAGAAAGAAAATTTATGAATAATATTCCTTATTCAAATCTCATTGGCTCCGTTATGTACCTTATGTTCAGTACTAGACCTGATTTTACTTTCATTGTGAGTGTGTTATGTAGGCACATGTCTAATCGTGGTTCCAAACACTAGGAAGCTTTAAAGTGGTTGCTTAGGTACTTGAAGGGTACTTCTGATGCGGACTTAATTTATAAATCTGTTAATGAGGGTATGAAACTTAACGGTTTCACAGATGTCGACTACAGTGGTGATAGAGATAATAGAAAATCCACATCCTCTTATGTATTTACTCTGTGTGACTCTTGTGTGAGTTAAAAGTCTCAATTTCAATATATAGTTTCTTTATCTACCACTGAGTCTGAGTATATTGTTGTCATAGAAGCTATTAATGAAGCTTTGTGTTTTAGAAATTTACTTAATGAACTAGGTGTTTTAAGTGATAATGTGATAGTATACTCTGATAGTCAATTTGCTATTCATATGTGAAAGAACACTGTGTTTTATGATCACACTAAATATATAGATGTTATGTTGCATCTATTAGAGATGTAGTGTCTCAAGATTCAATAAAACTTGAGAAAGTGCATTCAGATTATAACCCTGCAGCTATGGGCACTAAGATGCTCACCCTGGTAAAGTTTAGAAGTTGTCTTGTACTTCTAAATATAGGTAAATGTATGTGAGTTTCACTTTTATTTGAAATCACATTGTATGACTACTAAACTAGTTCTTTCTCTTTTACATGTATATTTGGTATCAAGGTGGATGTTTTTTAGGTATTTTGATACGAAATAAACTTGAGGCGATGATGACTCGATGGATTGGATTAAAAACATATGGTTCGTTTGGAACCTATAATTGAGACTATTTAAAATAGTCGATCCAATAACATACAACTGGTAACCCACAAAAGAAATTGGACCGAATATTACATTCAGACTCCGACCCACTTAATTGACCTAAGTACTAGGGGTGGACATTTTTTCCCTAAATTGGTGGAACCGGACCAGAACGATATAGAACCAGTTGGTTTGGTCCGATTCTTTTACTAAATGAGTTAATTTTGGGTCCTTACATTGAGAACCGATCGGTTTAGATCCGATTCTCGATACTTCCTTGAGAACAAGTATTGAATTTGGATATCCCGAATTCTCTTTTTGTTTGCACCAAGATGCACTAGATCAACACTAGACCCCAAAATTATCTCACGTTAAAATTTCATTTTCTATATGCTTTCCGTCTTTCCTTTAATGGGCAATCAAAATTAAAATCTACATAATTTTACAAATACTTTACAAATTCATAGTTTACATGCAACCTAATAGAAAAATATATATTTTTAGTTCAATATTTTATAAGAATTAAAAATTTCGTTGTTTTCAAAGTAATCGGTTATTAAGAATCAAGATCCTTGAGGATTACTAAAGGTAATCAGGTTTATTTTATAAGAATTTTCATAAGAATTAATTTTCGATCGAGATTTTATCATTTATGATGTGTTCCATAGTTTACTTTTTTTTGTCTTTATGAGTTGATCTTGAGGTTTGGAGTGAATTTTTGTTTGTTGTCTTGTTTAATTGTTTTTTTGTATTATTAGATTACAAAAATGACAAGTGATTTCATACTCCATTTTTATCTATTTTTAATTTCACTAGTAGTTTCATACTTTATTTTTATAATTTTTTCAATATAAAAAATCAGACCAAATCGGAATCGAAATCGGTTGATTCGGTTCCGGTTCGGTTCTAAAGTTGGATATGGAACTAGTGGTTCCATTTCCAAGATTTTCATTGGTATTCGGTGCCCTTTAGAATTGGACCAAACTAGACCACGCTCACTCCTACTGAGTACTATACATATATATATATATATTGGCCCTCCCTTGTTCTGCTTGGCCTTTTCCGGCTTTGCTGCTGCCTCCTTAGCGGCTGCCTACTGTGTGATTTGTAGGTAGTTTCTTTTCATGGTTTTGAGTGGGATGCTTGATTCCTTCTTGTGAAGCTGCTTTATGTGTTATTGTGTTATTTATTAGAGCCCTGTCCAATCCATTTTGGTGCCAAGTTTTGTGATACTTGAAAGCGAAATTGTTTGTCCTTAATTCATAGTTTCAATTTCATTGTTATTAATTGATTTGGAATTCACTTAGCGTTTGTTTGATTAATTGAAGGTTGTATTTACTTGACATATTTTTTAATAACCTTCTCATCCATGGTTATTGATTAGTTTCTTCGTCATGCATATTGTTTCTATAATCATGGTAGTCTTAGAATGGTTATTTAATTTTACAAAGGCATGTCGGGATTGTAGGTTGGAAAGGAAATGCCTCAAGCGTAAATCTATATATATATATACACGCGCGCGCGCGCGCACACACACACACACACATATATATATAACTATAAACAAGAAAGATTTTGAATATGCACAATGAAAGGTAACCTCCTAGAGTTAAGGTTTCAATTATAGGAGCTAGAATCATATCTCATAGAATTATGGAGAATCACTTATCTTCTTGATCTTCTCTAATATCCCCCTCAAAGTTGGTGTGGGTGAAATGAGAAAAACATACAACTTGGCACGATCCTACAAAAACTGTAATTTTGCCACCACTTTAGTGAAGACATCAGCCAATTAAAGATGAGAGAGTACAAATTCGAGATTGAGGACCTATCGAGCTACAAGTTCCCGAACAAAATGATAATCAAATTCAACGTGTTTGGAGCGGGACTTGTTAACTGGGTTGGAGCCAATGAAAATTGCACTTTGTTATCGCATAACAATTACGGAGGAGAGGAAAGTGTGATATGAAGCTCGCGAAGAAGCTCAAGTGTCCATGAAAGTTCAGTAGCAACATAAGCTAGAGCACAATATTCTGCTTCAGCACTTGAGTGAGCAACAGTGGTTTGCTTTTTTGAACACAATGAGATAGGACTTCAACCAAAGTAAACAACTTAGCCTGTTGTAGAGCGTCGAGTAACCTACCATTCGGCCCAATCGGCATCAAAATAACCAAACAAAGTCGAAGAAGAATCACGTAAGTGTTGTAAACTATAATGATATGTGCCTTAAAATATCATAAATATGCTTCAAGGCACAAAAGTGATCAATAGTAGGAGCATACATATATTGACATGTATAGTTAACACTGTAAGATAAATCAGGTCGGGCAAGCATCAAATATTCCTAAGCTTTTGCAAGTGACCGAAACTGAGTAGCATCGAATTGAGCAGTTCTAGATTCGGTTAGATGAGATCCTACCACGTTGCAAGCGACAAACTTGTGAAGGGAATTGAGGATTAGTGTATCCCGGATGTTGTTCCATGCAAATGCCCTTTGTAAAAAAACCCATGCAAAATGCATTTTAACGTTAAGCTGATGAAGTGACCAGCCATACATAGAAATCAACTAGA
Organism: Fraxinus cuspidata; assembly: GCA_903798385.1. Taxonomy (NCBI): domain Eukaryota; kingdom Viridiplantae; phylum Streptophyta; class Magnoliopsida; order Lamiales; family Oleaceae; genus Fraxinus; species Fraxinus cuspidata. Next base: position 21,898 of record CAIGRP010041930.1, read on the forward strand.
GATAAGATAATTTGGATGGTGGTAGGACGGAGAACTGGACTGATTGTTTCGTCGAATTCAATGCCATGTTTCTGAGAGAATCCTTGGGCCACGAGATGAGCTTTGTGACATTCTATGAAGCCATATGCTCTAAGCTTCGTCTTAAAGATCCATCAACAACCCACAACATTACGATCACTTGGATAGGGAACCAAATGCCATGTGTTATTGTGCTTGAGAGCAGAAATTTCTTCATCCATGGTATAAAGCGACTTTGGGTTACTTCATAGACGACTTAAAGCCATGAGTCTCCTTTATGGCGAGGTGTACTTGAAACCACGGTGAAGTAGATAAAGCAGATAACGAACAAATAATGCAGGGATTAAAAATACCTTAGCATGAGTAACCATATGGTGAGTATTGGTCTGCAATGGACTAGAAGAAGAATTAGAGGTATGACTTCCAATGCTAACGTCGACGATGGAGACTGAGAGAAATCTTTAAGAGTAGGTGAAGGAATACGTGAATCGGCACAAAGAACGCACAAAGTGGAGGCCGGGCAATGAGCTGAAGTCGCACCTGAAGAGTAAGTATTACTAGAAAGAAAACGGTTAGAAGGGTCAGAAAGAATCGACGAAGCATATGGAAAACAATCTTCAAAAAATTGGACTTGGCCAGAAATATAGACTCGATTAGTTTTTTATCCAAGTAGCAAAAACCTTTATGAAGGTGACTATAGCCAATAAAACACAAGGAATAGATGATAAGTCTAGTTTATACACTTAATTGTTGCCCTACATAATGATATTTTATTGTCTTTTGGATTAAATTTCACCTAATTTATGTTACATTGTATTTTGTAGG
>CAIGRP010041935.1:0-13338 GCA_903798385.1 Fraxinus cuspidata
GTGTGATGTAGTGCCTATGCATGCCAGGCATATCTTGTTGGGAAGGCCATGGCAATATGTTAGGAAAGTGATTTATGACAGGTACAAAAATAGATACAATTTTACTAAGGATGTGAAATCTATTACTCTTGCGCCGTTGACACCACATTAAGTGTATGAAGATCAAATCAAATTGAAAAGTGAGAAATAAAAAAGATTGAGAGAAAAAGTGAGTGAGATTGATCTTTCACAACAAGAAAGAAATAGAGAAAATAGTGATGTGACTAATTGTGTGAAAAAAGAGTAGAGCTACAAGAGAGTAAAAAGAAAAAGTCTTATGAGAGGGAAAAAAGTTGAAAGTGAATTTTTTTACAAAATGGAGTAAGTTGAAGAGGGCAATAGTTGAGAACCAACATATGATCTTATTGGTTTATAAAGAATCTCTCTTCAACTTTTAGGAATCTAAAACACCCCTCCCTAGTAAATGGTTGAATGAATGTGGAGATGTTAAGGTGAATCGGCAAGTGTTGGTGAGTTTCTCTATTGGGAGGTATCATGAATAAGTGATGTATAATTTAGTTTCTATGCTTGTTGGGCATATTTTGTTGGGGAGGCCATGTCAATATGATAGGAAGGTAATGCATGATGTTTACAAAAATAGGTTTAACTTTACTAAATATGGGAAATCTATTACCCTTGCGTCGTTAACACTAGCACAAGTTTATGAAAATCAACTTAAATTGAAAAGTGAGGAAGAAAATTACCAAGGGAAAATGAGAGTGAAATTGATCTTTCACAACAGGAAAACAAGAGAGAAAAAAGTGAGGTGGCTAATTGTGAGGAAAAAAAGAGTAAAGCCACAAGAGAAATAGAAACAATCTTATGAGGGGAGAGAAAAGTCAAAAGTAAATTTATTTGTAAAAGGGAGTGAGTTGAAGAGGGGAGTAGTTGAGAACCGACCTATGATATTGTTGGTTTATAAGGAATCACTTCTCAAATTTGAGGAATCTAAAACACCCCTCCCTAGTTTGGCTACTTCTTTGTTGTAGAAATTTGAAAATGTGTACCCGGAGGACATGCCTAGTGGGCTACACTCATTCGAGGCATTGCACATGAAATTGATTTCGTACCTAGAGTTGTCATTTTAAACATACCGGTTTATCGGAGTAATCCTGAGGAGACTAAGGAACTTCAAATACAAGTGTAAGAATTGATGAGCAAATGGTATGTGAGGGAGAGTATGAGTCCATGTGTCGTGACATGCTACTTGTGTCAAAGAAAGATGGAACCTGGAGAATGTGTGTCGACTGCAGGGCCATTAACAATATAATGGTAAAGTAGCGTCATTATATTCCTAAGTTAGATGATATGTTAGATGAATTACATGAATCATGCATATTTAGTAAAATTGAACTTAAAAGTGGTTATCATCATATTAGGATGAGGGAAAGAGATGAATGAAATCTCTCTTTTAATATGGATTGTATGAGTGGTTGGTCATGCCATTTGGACTTACTAATGCACCTAACACATTTATGATATTAATGAATCATGTTTTACGTGAATTCATAGGTAAATTCATAGTAGTTTACTTTGATGACATCTTGATATATAGTAAGGATCTAAATGAACATATATGACATTTAAGATGTGTGCTTGAGGTCTTAAGAATAAGGATCTAAATGAACATATAGGACATTTAAGATGTGTGCTTGTGGTCTTAAGACAATATCAACTTTATACTAACTTTAAAAAGTGCACATTTTGCATGAAAAAAATGCTTTTTTTTCTTGGTTATGTCGCTAGTGAAAAGGGTATTAAAGTGGATGAGGAGAAAATCAAGTTCATCAAAGAGTGGATAACACCTAGAAGCATAACTGAGATAAGAAGCTTGCATGGGTTAGCTAGTTCTTATAGGTGTTTTATTAAAGACTTTAGTACACTTGCCACAGCACTCACGGAGATTCTAAAGAAAAGTGTAGGATTTTCATTTGGGCCTAAACAAAAACATGCTTTTAACACTATTAAGAATAGGTTGCGCACTGCACCAATTTTATCATTACCTAACTTTAACAATACTTTTAAGATTGAATGTGATACCTCGGGTATAGGTATTGGAGTTTTTTTGATGCAGGATAAAAGACCAATAGCCTACTTCAGTAAAAAGCTAAGTAGAGCAGCTCTCAACTATCCTACATATGACAAGGAAATGTATGCACTCATTCAAGCTTTGAAAACATGACAGTGTCACATATGATCAAAAGAGTTTGTGATTCACACCGACCATAAGTCCTTCAAGCATTTAAGAGGTCAATGTAAGCTAAATAAAACACATGCAAGGTGGATGGAGTTCATCGAGACATTTTCTTATATTATTCAGTACAAATAAGGTAAAGAAAATGTGATAGCGGATGAATTGCCAAGGAGGTACATACTTCTAACTTCTTTAGGTGCAAAATTGCTAGGATTTGAATATATTCAAAAAAATTCATTTAAACAAAACTTGAGGGAAGGAAAAAGAGAAATATACTTCTCTTAATTTCAATAAATGAAAATTATTGTATCGAGCTATACATGTCTTCTACGACATGACTTCAACATCACAATTCTGATAATCAACATCACAATTCTGATAAAATATAGTTTTTGTTGTCTTAATACAGCCCCCAAACAATATCATTTTTATACAAAATAATTATCAATCTTTGTTTGACCACGATAATAAGTGAAGAATAGAAATATTTATAATAGGTTGTGGCATGAGAAAAAAAGGGTTTATGTGGGCGTGAATCTTTTCCCAATATCTTTGGTTTGCATGGTTTTGCTACACTTATATCATGATTGACGCGTTGTTTACATTCCATAATGTGACACACAATTTTGCCATTAATTTTAACAATATTTATAGTAATTAATGGTCTCGATTTTTACATATCATGAAATGTCATCCATGATATACAAAAGTGATATACAAGTAGCTTAAATCTTGCTTTGGACGAATTAATTTTTTAGTCGGGAAATGTAGGTCTATCATTTTGCTCTTTAAAAAATAGTCAAACCCAACTAACAAATTTTTGGACGAAAACCCATCCACAAGTCCTACGCAAATTTTCAAAGGTTTGAAACGTATCTGCTACGATTTAAAGGTTTGGGGCCTATATGTTTGAAAGATTTGGAACATTTGTCGTAAATTTTCTTAAAAAGAATAAGACTTCGTTTATCAACAATATTTTTAAATTATTTATAAATGCTTAAAATTCATTTTCAATCATACATTTTAGTAAAGTTACAAATATTACTCACTTATCCACTACTCATTTTTATATCTGTCTATAAATTAAATCGTTATAAATTCCTTCCAAATGAAGGTTAAAAGATTTGTTGAAAGCGGGTTTAGTAGGATAGATGAACATTAAACAATGAAAAATTCATATTTGTTTATAAAAAATTCCTTCCCATAAAATATGAATTACATACTTTTACAATACTAAGGGCTTGCTCGAGACTTTTTTCCACTTGTTTTAATTGTTTTTTAGGGACAATTTATGAGAGGTTGGAAAAATTGATACTTGTTAATTTTTTTAGACATCAATTTTGGGTTTTTTTTTATTAAACCATCCAAAATCAGTATAATATAATTTTGGGCATATTCTTCAACCCATCAAATCTGTAAGTTTTGGTCGTTTCTCAAATTTTCTTCCAATTTTACCATCTATGAAATAATTATTTCCAATTCACATATTTTATTTGAAATTAACTTGTAAGTAAAATATAATAACTAGAAAATTTATTTATTTGTACAAAAAAAACTTTTTAACTAAAAGACTTACTTAGAATAAAGATTATTTATAAAAAAGTTCACTTTTTGTAAAAAAGTTGCTTATAAAATAAAAATACTATTATAAAGAAAAAATTTTACTTATAAAATATAAAAATTAAATATAAATAAAAATTCTCTTATGTTTGAAAATTAATTAAAAATATAAAATTAACCAATAAATGTAATTTATTATAATTAAAAAATTACTAAAAATTAAAAAAATTTAATTATACGTAATATTTCACTATTAAGTTAAAAATTATGTATAAGTAAAATATCACTTATGAGTAAAAAATTCATATAAGAAATTATAAATTGAAAAATTTACTAAGGGATATATATGCAATTTTAATATTTTAAAAAAAATTCAGAATCGCTAGATAATAAACTCTCAATTAAAAACATAAATAAACTAAATTTCTTGGTCTTTGAATTAAAAATAAGTGATAATAAGGTTCATTTTCATCCCAACACAATGGAAGCCTACTATGATTCTAATGTTATTACAAGAAGAATACAAAAAAGACATCACCCGAAATTTATATGAATACAAGAAATATTTGAAAGCAATTTCTTGTTCTTGATCTTCAATTCGAGGCCTTGATTCTTCACCTTCATGATATAATTTGTTTTCAATTCCTTGTTAGGTTTGATTTTTTCTCTCAAAAGATGGTGAGATTGTCTATTGCTCATCAATGATTTTATGATATGGATGTAAATTGAGGGGCTAGAGAGAGATCTTCTAATGGTTGCTCACGTTCTGTACTTATAGCCTGCGAAAATTAGGTCAAAATCACCTCAAAATTGGTTTTCAAACTACAATCCCCCTTGAATACTACAACTTTCCATGCGCAAGCATGGAAGGAGTGAAATAGCTTCTTTTTGTACATGTCAAAGGGATGAGCACACATTTCTATGTTTTAAGTATTATGTCCTAAGTCCACTCGATTTTGGACATAAATATTTTTTTATATATAATTGATGCATTTTATTTATGGCAAATTTATTATTTAATTGATTGGCAAATTTATTATTTGATTGAATTAATATTGTAGCGAACAAAAATAAAATTTCGTTTATTTTATTTTGGTACCTTTTTTTAATAGAGGGATGCTAAGAGACTAATATGAAAATAAGTTTGACATCAATATTTTTATTCGCAAAAATAATCAAAGTATTCTTTTAGCAAGAATTTCCCATTTAATATTGGGCTCATTTGTTAGTATTAAATAATGCATTTTGGAATCGAGAAAAATGTTATTTCAAATAAGTTAGGCCTAAGTTATTGTAGTTCAAAGGGTGTCTCCTATTTTAATTAAAGTTAATCAAGCAATTAACTAGTTTGGCAGCCACCAGATAAGTTGAATTTGATCAATTCCAGCCAATTCACGTGTACAGTTTCACCGTTTGAAATTTATTAATATATTCAAATAAGATAAAATCGTGTTATTTGAATTCAATCTTTATCCAATTTTCAGAAAATTAGTTTATTTTCATAGACTTCAAATTGTTCTGGGAACCATTTGACTAAATCCTTGATTCTAGTTCACGTGAAGATTTCAATAAAATTAAGATGCTATTATATATTAATTAAAGCTAATTTATGTTGTTGGGTTGATAAGGATTAATAGGAGTCCCAGTCCAATTGGACATCAAATTTTGATTAGTGGACTTTAGTTTCCATTTTCAATAGAAGATTGGATATACCACAGCTTTCTATTCACACCATTTAACAAGAGTTCATCATTAATATCATAGGGTAATTGATTATTTTTGTTAGTCATTTTTAATATTTAATTGCTAAGGAATTTGGTTCAACATAGACACTTCCTCATCACCACGAGCTAAGGTAGAATCCCTATTATAAGTTGATCATTATATGAATTTAATTTCCATTCATACATGTTATTCATTATGTTTGTTCATGAAGTATGTGAAGTGCCTTTAATAGTTATTCTTAAATGTCAATGTCATGAAAATTATATGTTTAATTGATGGCTGTAGAGATTCATCAGAACTAGATTATTTGTTTAACTAATGGTCGTAGATACTCATCAGAACTTTAAGTAGATCATTTGATCATCAATTTGCTTATTTATGATGACAATATGTAAGAATACATGATTAAATGATTATTATGTACATATAGCATGTGTAGCCTATTGAGTATTTCTTTGATATGCTTACTTATATTTAATCATTTTAGATTATTTCTTATGTTTTGGATTGTCACTTTTGTGTTTAATACTCATTCGGTGTCCCAAACATTTTAGCTTGAACTCATGTTTTGAGATGGAAAATTTTAATGTTTGAACAAACCAAATACTGTTTTTAAAATTGTGCTATAGTTGGTATATTTAGAATTTTAACATTTTTTAATTGGAAAATGGTCATTTGTGAGTTATCTATTATATGCAACTGAAAATAGGTCGATCGGAGTCCTGCAGAATTTATTGTAGCAATTTTAGTAAACGGTGATAGTCAAATTCGGGGAAACATAGACCACATTGTTCGAAAAATAATTTTGTGCTTTAAATGTTGTCGAGATCCCAAATTTTTATATGTTGTGCTTATATGAGTTTTATGCTGTTATGTAATTTCATAAATTTCCATTAAGGTTTGTTAGGTCAAATAATTTTTGCGAGCTCATTGCACAACTGTAGAAACCGTTTCAGTTTTTTTTTTTTTTAAGGAAAAAACTCATTCCAAATTATTTTGTTCCGTATTTATCTAAGTTTATATGCTAAAAAAATGTTGTGATTAAATAACTTCTAATATAAAAACTTTCTTTAATCTCATATTTTGGAGATTAACGTTAAAGAACTCATACTTGGTAACGCGCAGGGTTAATAGAATTCGGGGCGTTACAGTTTGATATTAGAGCGCGATTTACTTTTCTGTAGACTTGTGAAACATAAACTTGTTTTCCAAAATTTTAGAAATTTTTTGTGCCAAATAAATTATATTAGTTATCATCATGACTGCCATTGCCGCAAATCGCCGACTTTGAGGTAAAGAAAGTTTTAAGAAATTCATGTTATGCTATGATATTTGAAATGTTTATGTAACTCATCGAAAATTTTAGAATTGAATTTAATTATTTTACATGCTATATTTTTATTATTTTGAAGAGTTTGGGGACTAAAGTGATATATGTATTAACTTCATATTTTGGGCTAATAGATATTGTTAAAGCGACGAAAAGTATATCAATATGGGACTCGTTGAATAGCTCGTAATTAATTAGAAATATTCAATTTGAGAAAATGTTGTTTTGGATAAGAACGCATTAAGCTAGACCCAATTGAAAGAGAACAAGGATAAATACAATTTTAAATAATTTTTAACCCAAATCAATTTCTCCCCCTTGGCAGTGTGTGTGTGTGTGTGAAATGATAAAGTTGATTTTGACATGATAATGTTTTTTTTGGTTTTTGGATAATATTTAAAAGTAATCACAATTATGTTAGTTTCTTAACGTTACAATTTCCAAATTTAGTTTAAATTTATGGATATTCCAGATATTGTTTTTATTAAAGAATATTATTTTATCGGGAAGCCTTTGATATGAAGAAAATTTAAATTTTGGTAACACTTCAAGGTTTATGAAAAAAATTGGGTATTACAATTTGGTATCAGAGCAAAGGTTTTACCTTCCTTAGATTTAAAAAAAAAAAAAAGATTTACATGCACTATTCACGTGAACAGTGTCGTCATTGTGTGAACAGTGCCGAACAGTGTGTGTAGTTCACATGAATAGTGACTGCACTGTTAAAAAAAATTCAGATTTTTTTCTTTTAAATGATTGATATTAATGATTTTTTAAATAATTAAATAATAACTTTAAATTTGGTTCCAAAATTATTATTTTACATGTTTGTGTGTTTAGCCTTTGGGTGATGTTTTAAATTTTACCAATTCATATTTTAAGAAGTCTCAAGTTTTATTTATTGTCTGAATTTTCTTGATTTGAGTGTATGCAAGATTGATAAGATTTGTTAAAAAGACCTAAACTGTCTAAGAAGAGTTTGAGATTTAAGCGGTCCGCTTGTGACCCCCCTTATCAGGAATCCTTTTGATTGCGCGTTATTCAAATTAACGAGACGAAAAATGATATTTCAAAACGTTCCAAATTTAATATTATTCTATTTTCTAAAAACTTTCAATTCAAGAAAATCTTATTTTAGAAAATTTTTTTAAAAAAGAGGGGTATTTTCATAAATTTTAGAAGTTTAAAGATAATGTAAATTTTTTAAAGTTTTAAATGTACAATGTTATATAGAATTCTTGGCACGTGACGCTCACTGTTCGACACTCTCCAATCGATCCCAAGTGTGTGTGTGTGTGTGTGTGTGTGTATATTTCCTTTGCATGATTATGAGTTCTTGCTTCATGTTATAAAATGTATAAGCATGTTTACCTCGCATGACTTATTAGTTGATTTTTTTTTTGAATATTGTTTATACGAGCATTGAATGAAATAAATTGTCACTCAAATTTTTTTGTATAATTGAAGTTATAATTGTCCCATGATTAGGACTCGAAAAACATCTAGGATGACTGGGAATAGCCTAACATACCCACAACGTGCTCAAATTACTATCGAGAACTACATAAATTAAGAAGTGAGATGAGAGTTAACCTTTGTTGAACATGTCGAAGATTTCCTTGTTAAGTGGGAGCAAACAAGATCGTTCGGATATAATAAGGGGACTATCCTTTCAATATACCATCTTATAAGCACTATGTGACCTAAATGGAGAGACATGGCTTACTTCGTGATATATATATAGATTATGAGCTATATCTGTCTGAAGATTGGGATAAGATTGATTTTAGGGGATATTGTGAGGATGTCATAATCTTTTGGAACCACCGACAGCGGGATCCTATGCATGAGCCTATACCTTACCCTGACCTAGAGCCAAGATTAGACCTAGAGGAGGACCTTGAATCAGAACCAGAGGAGGAACTCGAACTAGAGCCGGAGAAGGACCACGAGCAAGAATTCGAGCCACCGAACTTCGTTGATTTGGATATAGATTCTGAACCCAAGTCATACATTACTTCAGATGATGAGACTCCACCATAAAAAATTTCCACGACTAATATAAATTAGGAATAGATGATAGTTTCATTGTTTATGATTTTTTTATATTCTTTTTAGAAAACAAAATGTTACTTGTAAAATTTATTCAAGTAAAGATTTATATTATTGAGATTATACATTATTTTTTGTTATCCAATATTTCTAAAACAAATTTTATTCATGCTAAGAAAATGTCGAGACAACAACAAAATCAAGCTACGGTTATCAGTGAATTGTTGAGAGCTGTACATGATTTGGGTAGATAACAAGAACATGCTAGTCTCTAGAATGCAAATACTAGCAACACAAACTCCATCGTTGAACATTTCCGTCATTACAAACCCCCAACCTTCGACGGCAAGGCATACTCACTTGTAGCTGAAGAATGGATAAGAAGAATGGAGTGGATCTTCAAACATTTTTCATGTACGGATGCTCAAAAAGTATTATGTGCATAATTTATGTTAGTTGATGAAATAGGCCATTGGTGGGAGTCAGTTTCGCACATTAAAATTGAAGCACAACAACGTGCTCTGACTTGGATACAATCCAAGGAAGAAGTGATGGGAAAATACTTTCCACTAGCCTCGAGAGGTCGAAAGGAGGCATAATTTCTTCAACTTAAATTGGGAAGGATGAAGCTTGAGGAATATGAGAGAAAGTTCGAACAACTCTCTAGGTATGCACCACACCTAATGGACAATAAAGCAAAGAAAGCGATGAGGTTCGAACTGGGATTGTGTCCTGAGATTGATGGAATAATGGCATCCCACCAATTCACCATCTATAGCCAGGTATTGTAAACTGCCTAAGCAATCTCAAATAGGTTAAAGATTGACCAAACTTCTCGGCCAGTGGCTGAGCCTTTAGGAAAGCGAAAATGGAATGAGTCCAACAACAAAAAAGAAAAGGACAGAACAGAATAAGAAAGTTAACATCAGAACAAGTTTTGGACAAGTCAGTTAGCCATGTCCAAAGTACAACATGGTGCATAGGGGTGAATGTCTGTTTGGGAGACATGTGTGCTATTGATGTGGTAAGATATGTCAAATTGCTAAAAACTGCAATGAAGCCCCCATGAAGAAAGATAATGAGCAAGAAAATAAAGGGAAGACCAGAGTTTTTGCTTTAACTCAAAACGAGGCAACATAGGAACTGAATTTCGAGGACAAAATTTTTTTAAGGAGAGGATATTGTAATGCCTTAAAAATTTTAGAATAGAATTTAATTATTTTACATGCTATATTTTTATTATTTTGAAAAGTTGGGGGACTAAAGTGATATATGTATTAAATTCATATTTTGAGCTAAATATTTAGATATTGTTAAAGAGACGAAACATAAATCAATATGGAACTCGTTGGATAACTCGTAATTAATTAGAAATATTCGACTTGAGAAAAAGTTGTTTTGGATAAGAACGCATTAAGTTAGACCCAATTGAAAGAAAAAAAAAAGGAAAAATAGAATTTTAAATAATTTTTAACCCAAATCAATTTCTCCCTCTTGGCCACATGTGTATGTGAAATGATAAAGTTGATTTTGACATGATAATATTTTTTAGTTATTGGATAAAGTTTAAAAGTAATCATAATTCTATTATTTGAAATCAATTCTTATCCAAATTTCTTATATACATCGTTTTAGATTCTAGTTCCATATAAACTCAATTGAGAATTTTAACTATAAATACTATATGAATTTTTATTATTTCACCACAGAAAATAAAGAGAGCCATGGTAGAAAAAGAATGAGAGGAAAAATTATAGAAAAATAGAAGATATTTTACTTTCAAAATTTATTCTTTTCAACCTTTTAATATCAAGGTAAGATACTTCGGTGCAAATAGTTTGTTACTTTATACTTTTATATTCAATAATTTATGCATGAATTGCCAGTGGACCTTCAGATCCTTTATTAAGAGATATGAAATCCTACGGGAATTTAAGTTGACCTAAGGTGGGTGTGTCGCTTGGTCACCGTTATACTACATGAGAGAATAGTGGTATGAAGTGTTTATTTTGTTATTATAAAATTGGGTATGGGAATTGTACGCATCTTACTGGTATTTTTAAATACTCAATCTTATAAAATTTTACAGGTTAATTCGGGTCATTGTGACTGCGGTAAAATAGTGATACGGACTGCTAGGAGGACTTGAAGGAATAAAAACATTATTTTTTTTGTTTCCTTTAATTTATTAGTTAGTTTTAATTGTTTAAAGGCACGTTATTAAATTAGTGATTATGTTATTTTCTTAACGTTACAAATTTCATGTTTAGTTTAAATTTATGGATATTCATGTTATATTATATTTATTAAAGAATATTATTTTATCGATCCGCCTTTGATGCAAAGAAAATTGAAATTTTGGTAACATTTCAAGGTTTATGAAACAAATTGGGGTGTTATAGTTTATGGGTTATTGTATCTATTTGAATCACGAGAATTTATGTTTTAAAAAGTCAAGTTTGAGAATGTGATTGAGATATTTTTGAGCTTTAAGAACATGACTGGATTATGAATATCTATTTTAGCCCAAAAAAAAAGGTATTAGAAACCTACATATTTGGACTATATAATTGATTTGACATAGATGGCACGGATTAAGAAAACATGTAGGAAGATGTGTTCATTTATGCCTTGTTGATATGATATTGTAAGGCAGTACGAAAAGTATCAGTGGAATCCAGCGCATGATATGGGCCAACACAGTAGGGATATGTTAGTAAGGTAGATGTAGGTGATGCAACTAAGCCATATGGTCACTGGTCGTCAGGCCACCTACCTCCTTATTGATATCTTACCGGAAGAAGAGTTAGAGATGGCCGAATCAATTTACAATTATTTGTGGGGAGTTGCTATACCCACTTTGCCTCGAGAGATTAACTATGAGGCATTTTGCACAGAGCTGACGACACAATGGAAGTAGGCTCTGATATGATACAATCGTATATCCCCGAGGGCGATAGAATACCTATTGAGACGTACATTCGTGAGGATGCACCTCCACCTATTTTAGATGATGAGTCGCAGCCTTCCAAAAAACTTAGGTTTTATGGAGGCTAGATTAATGACGATAATGACAAGGAGTAGTAGAGGTGTAACGCCCCGAAAATTTTAGAATAAAATTTTTATTTTTTTTTATATGTTATATTTTAATATTTTGAAAAAAATAAGGATTAAAATGAAATAAGTTTTAAAATCAATATTATTTTTGGGCCAAATAATTAGATATTGATAGAGCAAGATTTATTATATTGATATAGGACTCGTTTTGTAGGTCTTAAGTAATTAGAAATTTTCGACTCGAGAAAAAGTTATTTTGGATAAGAACACATTAAGTTAGACCCAATTGAAAGAAAACAAGGATAAATAGAATTTTAAATAATTTATAACCCAAATCAATTTATTCCTCTTGGCAACATGTGTGTGTAATGATAAAGTTTGACTTTGGTAATAATAATTTTCTTTGTGACTTGATAAAGTTTAAAAGTAATCATAATTATATTATTTGAAATAAATTCTTATCCAAATTCCTACATTATATCGTTTTTAAATTCTAGTTGCATACAAATTCAATTGAGAATTTTAACTATAAATACTATAGGAATTTCCATTATTTCACCCAAAAAATAAAGAGAGTCACGGTAGAGAGAGAGAGAGAGAAGGAGGGGAAAAAGTATAGAAAAATAATAGGAGAACTTTTACTTGCAAAATTTTATTCTTTTAAACCTTTCAAAATCAAGGTAAGATACATTTGTGCAATTGGATTGTTTTCTTATAATTTTATATTCAGTAACCTATACATGAATTTCCGTGGACCTTCGGGTTCTTTATTAAGAGATATGAGATCCTACGGGACATAAGATGAGTATGTAGCTTGGTCACCAATATACTCCATAAGAGAATAGTGACATGAAATGTTTATTTTATTTTTATATAATTGTGTATGTAAACTACACATATTTCACTGGATTTTTTAAATACTCACTTTTACAAAATTTTACAGGTTAGTTCAGGTCTATTGGAATAGTGGCGAGATGATGATGCAGACTGTTAGAGGAATTGAAAATAAAAATATTATGTGGCTGTTCTCTCTGTGTTTCAATTTTGTGTTTTGAGTTTTGAATTCATATTGGGTTTTGTATTTTGAGTGTCATTTTGAGATTGTTTAAAATGTATTCTTTTTGACATTTTGAAAAATTGTTTTGAAAACACTAAAAACATGTTATAAAAATTTTGACTTAATTATAACTGAAAACACCCAAAATGACAAATTTTTCGTTTTGGATTTTATTTGTAAATTTTTAACTTGTTTTCAAAAACGCGTTTTCGAAAATGGGATTTCACTATTTTGAAAAATCAAAATTAGAAAACGGCTAGAAAATGGTAAAGAAAACGGGTCCTAAGTTTTTTCCCTTTAATTTAGTAGTTAGTTTTATTTATT
>CAIGRP010041952.1:0-19213 GCA_903798385.1 Fraxinus cuspidata
ATCTCCACACCAAATCACGCAACACTTCACAAAAATAACATATTTGCTCGCCAATATTTAACCTCCGACACAAACAAACCAGACCTAGAATTTTGAAAGACAACCACTCAGAAAGCAGAGTATCCAAAGACAGAACCAAACTTTCCCTCTTGAATTTATCTAGATCTCAAGGACATTATGCTTTCTGGTGCTGCAAAAACCGAGTTCTGGTCATCGGAATGTGATGCGACTTTGTATGATACATCCGAAAAGAAAAAAGAAAGAAAGAAAAACAACATTGGTAGCCGGACTAGCGGCTCAAGGCCGCTCGCCGGAAACGAAATTCAAAGGTTAATTTGTTTAGGATCGAAACTGCTCTGATACCATGTGAAGAATATTATAAATTGTATATAATAAACTTGTTTCTATTACAAAGTAAAAGACCCTATTTATAGGGCTATAAATAACTCTAAAATGAAAGATTGCATAATAATTATACAATCAACTATTAAAGAAAATAATCCTACACTATTGGAAAAATATCATAAAGATTATTCATTCCATAGGTTCAATTTCCTTTTGATGATTGATGGAAAGTTTTGACAAGCTATTGAATGACATTGAAATGGTTTTGCAAGTTTGAGAAAGAGTTTCTAATTGAAATTTTAAGCTTAGACTTTCTGCAATAGGGCAATTTAAGATTGTCTGCAGCTAAATACTGTCCAAGAACTTGTGCACACTTGTATTAACAAAAACTTGGAAAATATTACTTTTGTACTTTGAGATATTAGTCTGTTGGGAGTTATTACTTTCACCCTCATATCATAAACCCTAATCCTCTACTAACAGACAAACTTACTGATTGATGTATACAGTATAGAAGTCAAAATCAACCTGTAAAGAACTAGACAGATAATGAATTTTCCATCTGGAGTGTAGATTTCTCTTTGTTCACCGTAACATTTATAATATGTTGAAGATAATATTTAAATATTGGACCTTATGTATTAGTTTAAGCTTTTTAATCAAGTGATTTAACGTGCTATCCAAGTAGGCAAAGGTCATGAATTCAAGTCTCTTCACCACCAATTAAACAAATTGTGCATGTGGTAATGAATCTTGCCTCCACTTGAAGGAATGTTGACGATAATATTTAAATAATATACATTTGGCCTTAACTAACAACTTAAGCTTTTAAATCAAGTGGTTCAACGTATATCATAACATTGAGAAGGCATTTTGACCTTAACATCTTAATTAGGATATTGTGAATATTTGACCAAAAATTGCTATCGTGTTAGCAGTTTCATTTATTAGCCTCTTGCAACTGATCTGCTACTATCCATGTAATGAATATTTGAGTGGCTCATCATGATTATATTTCCTGGTGCAGGTCAAATGTTTTATGAAACAATTACTCTCTGGGCTTGAGCATTGCCATAAAAATGGCATTCTACATCGTGATATCAAATGCTCTAATTTGCTAATTGACGATGAAGGAATCTTAAAAATAGCCGATTTCGGGTTGGCTTCTTCTTATGATCCTGATCGCAAGAAGCCTTTGACCAGTCGGGTTGTCACCCTCTGGTACCGTCCTCCAGAACTCTTACTGGGGGCCACTTATTATGGGGTTGGTGTTGATCTGTGGAGTGCAGGCTGCATTTTGGCAGAGCTGTTTGCTGGGAAGCCAATAATGCGGGGTCGGACTGAGGTATCTTGGATATTATTTGTTTGATACAATCGTTTTGAGAAATCCCTTAAAGTGGAATCATCTCATTCATCATGACATAAAAGATATCAGGCACATTCATATTTAGTCCTACTACGTGCATCGACTCCTTCGATGTGTTATGCCATGATCTTACAAAGGGAAATTTCTAATTTTATGGAACATTAGCTTCTGACGGCTGAAATCATTCTATTTAATCAATTGTTTCTTACGTATTTGGCCAAGTTCAAACTATTTATTTCTTTGCTATTTAGGTTGAGCAACTTCACAAGATCTTTAAATTATGTGGTTCTCCATCAGAGGAATATTGGAAGAAATCCAGATTGCCAAATGCAACTCTTTATAAACCTCAGCAACCTTATAAGTGTTGCATAGCAGAGACCTTCAAGGAATTTCCACCATGTGCTCTCGCTCTGGTAGAAACTCTTCTTGCAATTGACCCTGATGCTCGAGGCTCTGCCACTACAACATTAAATAGTGAAGTGAGTAGTCCTTGAATCTGAATAATTTTTATTCGATTTTTTTTTTTAATATCTACTAGATAGGTTTATTTTTCCTCAATGCAACATATTACCGCATAATAACTAAATGAAGATTTACTGCTTCAGTTTGCGCATATTATATTATGCTTGCCTCGCAAATTCACCTACTTTTGGATTGGTCATAGCCAATCTAGTTCCGTTCAAAACTATTTGTTCGTCTTTTGCAGGTGGTATATTTAAAAAAATTTACTTTATAAAATCAATTTCTTTTATAATTGGGACTTTTTCTTCTCACTTAAATTTTTTGGCAATTTTTGTTTGTCTCTCTCTGTGGGTGTGCGTTTGGTGACGAAGATGGGGGTTAAGTAGTGAAATTTTATTCAAATATGAACAAGTGCACTGGTGGCAGAATTGCGTGCGATTGAATCTAATATATTGTTCATGAACAGTTCTTTAACACTAAACCATATGCCTGTGAGCCATCAAGCTTACCGAAGTATCCTCCAAGCAAGGAAATGGATATAAAATTGAGAGTTGAAGAAGCCAGAAGGTGCTTACTTTCTTGGTGTTAAGAAATTCTTGACCAATCTCGATTATATGCTGACATTTATCTTAACTATAGGCAACGAGGTTTAGGTGGGAAAGCCCACGTCGTAGATGGTACCAGAAGAATGAGAATTCATGAAAGGGTAGGCCGTGCAATTCCTGCGCCAGAAGCCAATGCAGAGATCCAAGCAAACTTAGATGTAAGTCAAAACAGAATCCATTTTTGTTTCTGCGCTATAACCATGTCAAATGCTATCATAGTTATCATCTCTTGTAACATAATAAAAAAACTGCAGTGTTTCTGTTAAGCGTGGGGTATAAACAGTGTCACTGGGAGAGCGTCATTTTACTGGGCTTGTGCTGGTTAAGGATTTTAAACTCCTGCCTGTAATTTGAGCTCAGTGGATCTCTCCTTTGCTATGTTGTACCCTCTCACTTGTATTTTAAGACAATTCTTATAATCACGTGTAAGACTGTCAAAAAGAAAGAAAACTAACAGCAAGAATCAAGAGCTGAGTGAAATGGAAGGAGGGAAAAAAAAAAAAACATTGCGAATGCTCAGTTTAGGAAATAGCAAATTTGTAGGCTTAGTGCTTACAATCAACCTTTTAGTCAGAGAACAGCGTTCTCCATGTTTAGCTAAGCTTAAAATTTTTGCACACAAGTAAATAAAATTTAAAATTAATAAATGGAAATAAATAACTTACTTTGACAATGAGGTAAGTTTTAATTTCATAAATAAGTAACTTCTTTTACTTGTAAGTAAGAAAAAGGTATCCTACCCAACCATGCTTGGGAAACTTTTGTTCATCTTTAAGCTTAACCTTACATGCTCTAGGAAACACAGATGTAGAATACTGGAAAGGAATTGCTATTTTATAGATATGATTCCACATCTCGTGTTGCTGCATTGAGAAAGAAATCGATGAGTTCAAATTTTATTCTTTAGGTGAATTCAAGGAACACTATGCGAATCTCATATAATTGAGTGGAAGCTTTATACTTATTGACATTGTCCCAGTTGGTTAAAGATTGTTGTTTTCCACAACTGAAGATTGGTACCACTCTCCTGTCCACTCCCCATTAAAAAAAAAAAAAATCTAATTGCAACTTCTAAGAACTCCATGATAAGATGATACATAATGATTTTAATAAGATTAGTAGCTGCTTTAGTGAATTGAAAGAGTATACAGTCTTATACCTCAACAAATGAAGATTTTGGTGGTTCTGCTAAACACCCTTTTTTAATCTTCCATCTCTTCGATCTTCTTTTTTATTCTTTGTATACATATTTGCATGGTGTGAATGTAGGCACTTATTTGCTTAAAATCTAATGATTTACTTCTCCGCACCCGCACCTGCAACTGCAGAGGTTGCGAGTCGAGTCACGAGCTAATGCTAAGACAAAGAGCGAGAGATTTCCACCTCCCCATCAGGATGGATCGGTTGGATACCCTATGGATACATCATTACAAGATGGCCCTGTATCTTTTGGTGCATCTGATGCTTCTTTTAATTCCTCAATTTTTTATCCAAAATCATCCCGATTTCTGAGAAATAATACAGTAACGGATGCAGCTACCCGGAGGAAAAACAAGAAAGAAGAGCCTCATATGGCTCCTCCTCGGAGATTTACCAACGCATTCTATCCTTCCTTAATTGGTTGGTCTAAGGATTGGAGGTTCAACCGGAGACAATCAATTTCAGAGAATTTTACTGAAAGAAGGTAGAGAGATAATTTAAAGGAAACAAGTATATTGGAAACTTGGTGTTTTTGCCATTGTTGGGATCAAATATAATCTTTTTTTGTTATTGATTTCATTCTCAATTTTGTAATTATGTGAGTTCTGTGCGTAATTAACTCAATTCAAAGTATCAAGTGGGTCTGTTTATAGCGTCTTCTTCTCTATGAAATTCTTTGTCTTTGTTGGTGTTCGATTATGAAATTTATATGCGTGGAATCCCATTTTCGTTGTCTAGTTTAGACTTGAAATTTTCCTGCCTACCAGGTTTAGTTGTAAAGATTTTGTATCTAATCATGTGCTAATTGTACTTAAGATCACTTTGAAATCGAAACGTGTCCTCTATGCATTAGAATTTTCACCATTAGAAACTGGAAAAGAATTGTGTAGTTTATATAAGAACGTTCCTCCATCCCTCTCGACCATCAGCTTCTGCGTCCTGACAGAGCACCTTTGGGCACGTAGACATCTAAATGGAATCCTATAATTTTGGGGTAAACACCTTGCTTAAACAATATGGTATTAAGAGAGAACTCTTACATGGGAATGTCAGCACCATTTGGACCTCTAAATACAATGGGCACTGATATCTGACACGTAGTATGATTTTGCAGCAGAATTTATAATGTGATCAATGGCCTGGAACAAATGAATATGAAGACGCTTGAAATTAAATGTGATAGCATAAAAAAGACTGGGATCAGCAGACATTTCTTCATGAAGTGCGGAATTTCAAGCATCGCGCATTGCAATCTATGCAAAAATGGCGCAACCAATGACAATAATCCTTAAGAAATGTGTACCGACACACGCGACATCGATTTTGATATATACACAATCGGAAATGAAGACGTTAAGATGGATGTGTAATGACACTAAAATAGATAGAATAAGAAATGATAATTAGAAGAATAATTTGTCAGTTTAAAGACATTTGAGAATTATTTGTTGAATTGATGGCTTAATTGTATTACTTTATTTATGATACAATAAATAAATAAAAAAGACAGACCAAAAAGTGCTATTATTTGTTGCAGACCAATTCTTTTGCTATTTGTATTAATTTTTCGAAGTTACACGCATACCATACTGGTTTAGGCCCGTATCTGTAATCCAGATCATACTGGGCTGTAACGAGATGAACCCAATTTGACTTTTGCTAGGGTTTTTCTACGTTAGACCGTCACGATTACTTTTCAATCACTGCAGAGGAAATAAACTGATAATCAATGGAGAGCTCTCCTGAATTTCAGCAACTCATCACTGTTAAGTATTTCGAAAAATATATTTCGTGTATTTATTATGTTTTGCTTCATCATACTGTTTTGACTGTTGAATAAAAGTACGTTAATGCAAAATATGGTTACTGCAATTTTTAACCTACTCCTTGGAATGATTTTTTTATGTTGCGTCGTTTCTGTTACCGCTTTAGAAAGAATTGGATACAGCATCTCTTAAGAAATTACAAAACTTTGGATGAGTAGAAACTGAATTTATAAGAAATATTTAATGAAATAAACGTAACTGTTTAGAGATGAAAAGGATTGCCCGTTATTAGGCATCAGCAGATTCAGAAATGAGTAAACATCTGTCGTCTGTCTAATGAATGCTGAAATTTCCAAATGAACTCAATCTTAAAATTTTTTGAAGCTTGTATCAACAATTTATGCACCCGTTGGAAGCATTGAAATGCAATATTTGTATGTGGTTTGGTGATGGGGAGACATTAATAGTGTCTTCTTCGGCCTTGAATACTATTGTATGCTTCATTCCATTAAAGCTTCAGGAATACAGATCGAAATCTTCATGATGTGTTCACCTATTGGCCATTTAATAATATGTGCGCGCAGTTCTATAGCTCACATTCAAGCTATAATTTACATACCAACTTTTGGAAAAAATTGAGGGTTAACATTTTTTACACTTCCCTAATGTCTGAAATTAGTTTCTGCTATGGAGAAGAACATTTCTTCCAAATATGGAAATTGAATTATGGAGATGGAGGGGAGAGAGATATGTGAACATGGAAAATGTTAACTAGATGACTTGACCTTTTGTGCCTTTCAAAAGGCATTTTAACCGTCTGAAAACACTTGTATTGGAGGTCACAAACCGTGGAATTGATTACAAAAGGATTAAGTATTGAGGTTCAAGACATAGTAACCAGTATGTATTGAATAGCTAGATTTAGTAATCAATGGCTTTTCCTTTGTTTTTAATCAGCATATATCTATGAGAGAAGAAGAGTAGATTTATTGCTAAGAAATCTCGTTGGATCTCCACAACTGGGACACGTGACCACATGAGAATTGCATATGAAAAGATAGTAATTTACTTATCAAGCATATCTAAAAGTTGATTATGAAAAATGTGATTGGCAGCTACAACATGCAGTCGTCTTGGAATAATGAGTAAATATCTGAAGTTGACTTTGGCTTATTCATGGTTTAGTATGCCTCTGTTGGCATTTAGGAATTGGGTACTGGATTCGACTGTTAATGTCAAAAATTGAAACTCATAAAATGAATAACATAGAATCTGAAGGCTGCTGCATATTAAGATACTTATGTGGACATTGGGCATCTGGTAGATTACTGGTTTATGTTGTGCATAGCTTTGTCAAACCACGTGGGTGATAAATTCAGATTTTGTGGGATGGGTGGGTGGGGTTGGGGGATTTAAAGGTCTTTGTTCAATGAAGCAGTATTCTTGTCCATTGGTTTTTCACGTGTCAATGTAGTTATTGCCATGCCCAGTCTTCATTTGAACCATTCAGAACATTTCTTTCCTATACTCACTTTTAGTATCTAAATAAACTTCGTCAATAGTTGATGTTATTTGTTGATTTGTCAAAGCTTTGGCATGTAAGAGTCCATCTTGCTAACATTTGACAATAATATCTGAATCTTTTCAGCAAGAAAGGGAAAAGGCTATGGTTAATGAGATGATTGCAAAGCTTACAACTGTGTGCTGGGACAAATGCATAACAGGCACTCCTGGGA
This sequence comes from Fraxinus cuspidata, assembly GCA_903798385.1. Lineage (NCBI taxonomy): Eukaryota > Viridiplantae > Streptophyta > Magnoliopsida > Lamiales > Oleaceae > Fraxinus > Fraxinus cuspidata. The sequence continues at coordinate 7,481 of CAIGRP010041952.1, forward strand.
GCAAATTCAGTTCTAGCGAGTCGTCTTGTCTCACCAACTGTGCTCAACGTTACATGGATATGAGTATCATCATCATGAAACGCTTCCAGAACATGCAGTGAAGTTAGACAACTGTCTCATTAGAAGTGGGAGAGTTTTCCTGGATCCCAAAAGTGCATTGTTAGTAATCTACTTTCAGATTTTCGTTTCTTGTTGTTGCTACACAATTCGTCATGAGTAACACGTTGGTAGTATTTTTGCTATTATTGATGAATTGATAAATTTTGTGGTGAACCGAAATGGCTGCAACTTACAAGCTTTTGCCTTCATCGCCTTTGTAAATGTATTGCAAAGAAATTATTGCGTTTATGTTCACTTCGATATGACAGTTTGTTATTTGAGGCGTTATTCGAGACAACAGAATTACAGTAAAGGCTTAAGGGTCAAAACTCTTAATCAGGGTTGCATTGTGGACAAACCGGAGGTCAAAATTAATCTCCTGCACTGCGCGTGTTCACGCACATGATAAAATTAAAACCAAAAAATTGGATTAGCTCTCAAACGAAAAATGATAACTGGAAAACGTGGTCAAGGTCTGTTAATTGATTGAACGGGCTGGTTGGTCAATTTTCATCTGATTTTTTAACTTGTGATTTTAGGCAATGATCAGGCAACTGGTTCCTGAAATTTCCCGTCGAATTTTCAAAACCTTGTGATAGAGATTGTAAATTTTAAAATGAAGTATATGTGCACACGTACATTTGGCGAATACAATATACACACATTAGCACACCTCAATACCGTTGGGAATAGCATGTTCCAATGAAAACAATTACAAGCACTTCACTGTTCACCTGTGTCATTTTCTCCGGTTCAATTTACAGCAACACTAATATTCTATTGCCAGTGTTTTGCCATGTTGTCGCTATTGGCAAGAGTTATCCGATTGGAGTCTCCAACTCCCGACGCCATAGGAAATACTTCGGGGGAGATATCCCAGCTCCCACTTCTCCTTCCCCAACTAGATTGCCTACGTCCATCTATTGTCTCAGAACGAGTAACTCTGCTTAGCTTTGAGGATGCTACATCAAGCTCAGCATCTTTACCTTCACTGTCATCGGGTCTAAAATGTCGTTGATATTCACTTCCACTAGTTAACGCCTCATTCCACCCTGGCTTCCTTCTGATATCTCCGTCGTCTTCGATTTTTCCCATTTTTAAGTGGCTTCCCAAGTTTGGAACAGCAAAACTGTTGGGGACTACTGAAGGTGGTACGCCGTGTTCTTTCATCACCTTTGCTCGGAATTTGTTCTTGGATGCAGGCATACTGCTGCAGAATATCTCCATAAAGTTTCGAACCACTCCTTTATTATATGGGTTATCCCGTCTGTCATACCGATATCTAAAATTCTCATACGTCGACTGCAGAGCAAATAAAATACCATATGTTACAAAAGGTTTTACATTATGTAACTTGGAAACTACAAGACAAATCAGGACATCTTTAGTACACAAAACTGACAGCACCATGCAGGACCAAGAACAAGATATTTTCTTTTTTATTGCTCAATGGACATTCCAGCATACCAAATGAGCCATCTAGGTACACGTTCTTAAACTTTAAACCGAGTGATGTTAAGCGCAAAACAAATTTACAGTACAAAAGAATCAGTGCATTACCTGATTTGTACTGATGAGGTAGAGGTGGAAAACTGACAGGCCACCAACAAACCAGACTGCTAAAAATGAATAAATAACTAGTACAATGGAGGCAGGGGTCTTGGCCATTGCTTTCCATATTGAGGTGTGTTCATTATCCATTATCCTTCTTATATACACCCAGCAAAACCCATGAACGTAAAAGCAAAGAAGAGTTGCTGAGAAGACGAACATGAAGAAGAACCGATAGTTTCTCTGCTTCGAGAATACGAGAAAAAGAGATCACCAACTTAATTCAATGAGCTTTTAGCTTCACATAACAGTCTTACTGAAAGAGAGATTCTATTATATAAAAGAGAGAGGAAGACCAGCAATAATCACTAAAATGATTCTTCCAAACAAAAGTAATAAGTTACTATAAAATCGGACGAGAACACGATGCTTAAAAAGTCATATAATTAGAATGGTAGATCATTCTTATTGGAACCTTATTATCACGATAGCAGAAAACCATTAACATGTGCATAGATCATAATTAGGATAATTGTTTCTTCACTGCAAGAACAGAAATACACAGGTTATTCTCATAAATAAATCCACGAATCTTGTTAAATTAATTCGAGTATCCGCCACTACTTCCTGAATTGGTGCCTTTCAAATACTCCCAACTCTTCATAATTAACAAAATTCATATTAGCTTTCTTGACTTCCAAAGCTATCCACAGTGAACAAGTATATACAAAAAAGTTGCTTCATGTGAAGTGAGAGAAAAATTAAGCCAGAAATGTAACAGGTGTAAATATTTCATCAAATCTCACAATGGAGACATATTCTTTAAGTACCCACAAAAGGTACCAAACTTGCAGGTATTACATTTTACTTGCTAAATCTAACCCATTAGACTTTCAGAGTAAGTCTCTTCCATGTTCATGGTTCAATAATAATGGCAACAGGGAGGGATTGAGAAATTGAACATGTTTAAGTGTACAACAGAAATTTCTAGGGAATTTTTTTATTAAAGTTTTAAGATCTTGTTAGAACTCCCTAAAAGAGAATCATGGACTAAGTTGGATGAAAACCAAAGGGACTGTGAGTCATGTAAACAACTAGAGAAAGAAGGAGACTAGGAAGGCCACAAAGGAACATCATTAGATGGTCCATCGCCATAGGTTCCCATTGTGACCACAACCATAACTTAAAAGCCATCATCAACAACAGTCATCACACAATAGGTACTGATCCATAACAGGCTTGTGAGTTTGCATAGAGCACATTTATCTATTAAAGAACACATGAAACAAAAAGCTTCATTTTTGCTGACAATTGACAGTTTCATTTTTTATGACAATTGACTGAGTTGAAAATCTTCACGTTTCTTTGATTTGATGTTGATACTTTCGGAGAGTGAGATTAGATGAGGGAGAAGCGGTGGTGGTGCTAGCGGTAGGTACCTGATGGTTGTGACTTGTGATTTCATATAAGGTAAGGTTTGTGAATTGGGAGGCTGGTAGTGACGACTGAGTGAGGATGAAGGTCTAGGGGGAAGGGTAAACAAACAGAGGAATGAACATAGGGAGGAAGCTAGGAGATCAGGACATGGGAGGACAGATAATTTCTATGCAACGTGGATCTTCTTTAATTAAAGGCAGTACTACAATCGGAACAGTCTGCATGTAAGGGCACAAGCAACAAACAAACCAGGTCTAACCAAAACTGTATGAAAATTACAACTCCCTTTATATCCACGTCTTGTTAAGCAACGGTGAACAAAAACATAAAAAAGCCCTTCTTTCTTTATGACATGCATAACATTTATCATCCAACTAGACCATAATAATTATCACAACATGAAAGAATAGATAGAATGGATAGCTGCGGATGTCCAAGAGGAAATAGGTATAACATTTTTATTCAGGATTAGCTTGAGGCATATAACAAGTGATAAAATCAAGCTAAGAATACTTACCAATCCAATACATTGTCCAACCCAGGGGCAGTGATGGTCAAATCGTTCCACACAGTTATTGCAAATTGAACAGTGTGAGCAGCGTGGAGGCCTATATAGCATACACGTATCACAGTATTTGATCTTCACAGTTACTCCATTAATTATTACATCTTTTACACGGGGCAAATGTTGTGTTTGACCGAGCCCAAGTTCCAGGTGACCATTACTTTCCGGTTCTGGAGGATGAGCATTGCGAGGAATAATACCAGGATCTCTCCCAGAAGTTAGGAGGAGAAGAATTAACACCTGCAAAAACAGATACATGGAATGAAGTACGATTGGTATCCTATAATAAACAGAATGCAGATAATAATCAAACGTTATTTCTTGCATCAGGTTGCACTTGATATTGTAGTGTTATTTGACTAGTTCTTTACCATTTAGATAACAAGTTAGAAGGTGTAAGCCATGTTAAAAGCTAAAATAAAGAGACACCTGCAATATGCAGGATTCTCAATTTTTGATGTTTAAACGTTGATGCCTGAAACTATCACTATGCTATGGTAACTCTCTAACTGGTTCTTGCTTTCTCTCTCAATGATCACGGGAAGATCATTTAGATTTGTATGGGGAAGTTGAAAGCTATTACTTAGACAGAGAACAGAGGTACAGAACTTTTACCACTTTCCGCCAGCTGCTTCTTTAAGGCACAGCAATCGTCCTTGCTAAATTGAAGGTAACTACTAGCTATAAATAGAAACAGTATTTTTGTAAAGTATTACCATGACAAGAACAAGTAGAAATGGATCTTATGGTAGAACATGGCCAAAATGGGTGTCCCTACATATTCCAATCTAACTTAATGGAAAACCAAACAAAGGAGATTAGCCCTTGTTCCATAAAACCGAAGAAATGTGTGGTTGCAAGTTGATAAATGTTGTAGCTCCCATGAATGTGTAGTTAAAATTAATTGTTAACTTTGACTTATAATTTTTATCAACTTTTTTAGCTAAACCAAATAGGGGCTTAGGAAAGAAAATTCAAGGACCTCAAAAGGAATTATGGGAATCAAGAATAATACATAGGGGAGACAAAAGACCTAGGAAAATAAGGAGATTTGTGCAGTGAAAGAAATCAGATAGAATATAGCCACAACTTGTCTGCTAAACTGTCAGAATAACATATCAGAACTCTATCCCCAAAAATAAGCAAAAGGAAAGACTATGCCCACGTAATATGGTCTCCATCAACGCTCTCATAGTCAACGTATATCAACGTCAATATACATCTTGAAAAAATTAACTAGTAACTTCCTTGGTCTAGTTAGAAATACCCGTTTGTTAATAAAACTGAAAGAAAATAGAAATTGGAAGACAAGAAATAAATCGTATGTTCGTCTCAAAGTAGCAAGTTAAACATCACGTAGTTCTACAGGGCTTTACATTGTTATTTCAAAAGAACTTAGAAATTAACTACTACAAATTTTGGAGACATGACAATTGTGAGATTTCAGTTAAGCCCTTAAACAATGATAAACAAACATAAAATTCTCAAAATTGAAAACGGGAGGACTTACATATAGTGTGAAAACGACGGCTACAACCATAATTAAGATTCCCCAATTGCCAACAAAATCATCTATCAGTTTTCTTGCAACAAAGACGGAGAAAACAGAGACAGGAGCAACTATCAGACCTATTGTTAGAAAGATTGATCTTACATCTGGCCCAAAAATCAACCTTCCCCCAAGACAAAATATCTGCACAATGAAAATATGAATATTATTGGAGAAAACACAGAAAAAGGTACTAAGCCATACGGCCCAATCATTAGAAAGAGAGCAGAAACACAATTTGGCCAATACATAAACATAATTAGGAGAGCCTGCGATAGGTAAGCAGCAAAATCCATTCACCAAAATAATCATGCATAAGCAGAATTTCAGCTAATGCAATCCAAAAGCAAGCTTATCTACCCAAAAAAATGATACCTAACTTCAAAATTCCATTTCTTTTCTTTTCCTTTTAAATTTTATAATTAATACACCCAATGTTTTTTTAATAGATACAGGAGCTTATTTTTGTCTCAAGTGCAGTTCTACAAAAAGATTGTATTTTTACTTCAAATTTAAAGAAAGTAGTACAATTTTTAGAACCGCCCCCAGCAAATAATAAGCAATCTTTCCCTTATGCAAATTTTATTTTGTTTTTGTAGAACATATTAACACAATAACTTCATCATTAGATCTCTTTTCATCATTCAAGTTTTTAAAAATGGAAACATAACTTTCTGTTAAAAAAATGAATCTTTATACTTTCATATCAATTGAATCTCAGCTATATAGCTTCAATTCTCCTCTATTTATTTCAATTTCAAGGATCCGATAAAGATTCAAAATCTTAGCTATCTCGAGAAGCATTAGTAATAAATCTTAAATTTATTTAAAATATAAAGATTCATCTAAGATCCTGATCATAAAACTTCGCCGCAACTATAGGAATTACTAACCCTAGAAAATTGATATTTTTACCCAAAAATAGGAACCCATTCAATTTTCTAAAAAATGTAAACAGGAGAGCAGCATTAAAAAAAAAAAAAAAAGAGTTGTGAAAATTACATTACTGCCTTTCCAGGTTTGGTAAGTCCGCAGCATCGCCGGCGTCGCACCATTATACTCGGCACTCTCCGGCGGCGCCACTCCATTCATTTTTCTCTCTAAAATTGCTTCTTTCAATTTGATTCCCTGCTTATAAAATTGAAATGTGATGATAGAGAGAAAACAATAATTAAATATTAAAAAAATACTATAAGAAGGCGGCTGTATAGTGTGTTGTGCTGTGGAGTTGACTTTGACCAGTTTTACGTGGACCACGCGGATAGACTGCACCAGAATTAACAATAAACTCCGCCGACGACAGCGGTAAGTGGTGGTGCCGACGAAGGAGAAGAGGTAATTTGAATTCCAGTTACGAAAACATTTAGGGCGTGTTTGATTCAAGAAAATTATGCCATTGTGGAAAGGGATTTGCTACATGTACGGGATTGACACGCCATGTATACGCCCCCCTCACAAGAGGATGATTATTTTATTGTCCGTGGACCCGAGGGGAGTGTACACGGCACTCCACTCTATGTACATTCAGCATTTCTCTTCTGAAAAATGGAAAGGAAAGTATTTTGTACACATTCCAACACTTCATTTATGTTGAAATAAAATCGAGACAATTTATGTCAAGTTAAAAGAGACTCAACCAAAATGGCAATTTATAGTCCGAGATTTTTATCAAAGTCAAAGTCAACAATTAATTTTAATCATATATTTCATGGATCGCACAACTTTTCAATCACACATTTAATCAATTTTTATCTAAATTTGCTAAAAATATGATTTTAATCTTATTTGCTTAAAATTATTTCTCTCGACGGTGTCATATACTTCACGAGCTTTAAGAAAATATAAGAAATATCCTTCACCTTTAAAAAATTACAATTATCATATATATATTTGACTCCTTGAACAATGCATGTTCTAAAGTTAACATATCTAAAATACCATTTTAAAGAAAATTTTGAAATTTTCTACAATTAATTATAATTACTGCTATAAGTAAATTATAAGAATGTAATTTGACATATTTAATACGTAGCTCATTAAACATAGTTTAGATTTTACTCATAACATTTACTTATTATATTTATAAGTGGTATTACTTTTCTTAATATATATTTTTAGACGTATAATTATGACCATAATATTTTTAATTAATAAAATATTTTTATTTAATAATTTTTAATTACAACATAAATTTTTGAATGTTTAAAACTAATTTCTTAAAAATGAAATTGTATATAGTAACTACATTATTTATGTACGTGGAAATTACACTCACTTTTGAAAAATCAGATAAAAATTTAAATTTTTTAATATTATAAAATTAAATAAATCTACAAACTCACCACCCACAAAAACCTTTGTCCCCACCCAATTTCAAACCCTTAAATATTTTCATCTCTTTCCCTTCTCTCTATTCATCCTCATCTCCCTCTCTACTCTATGCCTCCTTCCGACGATGCACCACCACGCAAAACGCAACTGCGCTCCGGAAACACACAGCAGCTGTGCGCAACCGCTCTCTCCACGCTTTCTACCACTCAGCCGCTTGACTGTTCTCTAACCGCACACAGCAGCTAGGCGTGGCGACGGCTTCCGGCGATGAGTAGGGTTGTTGAGGCATTGTTTTTGGAGTTTGGGGGTGGTTTGCTTAAGTATGTGTACTTTTTGTTGGTGATGGCGGCGATGGCGGTGGTGGTTTGGATCCGTGGTTTTACACTGATTTGGTTACTTTTGTGGTTCCCCACTAGTTGTTTTACTTTTGAATATTGATCTGTGGTTTTGCCATTGGTGGTGGAGGTGGTTTTTGGGGTTTTTTTGTTGTAGATGGTGCAGCTAATCGGCGATACTGGTGGTGGATTTTGGCTTTGCTGAGGTGGTGTGGCGGTGGATCTGGCGCTGTTGGCGGGGGTGAGGTGGTGGTTGCAAAACCGTTGTGGTGCAGGTGGCATTCGTGGAGGTGGCACCGTGGTGTTGGTGGCTATGGCAACCATCGAGTGGGACTGTGTGTTTTGTGATGAATAAATTGGTTGATTGGATCAAGAAATGGGTTGATATAAATAATATGTTACCAAAAAAATGTGATTGTGTCTCCTAATTTTTTTTGTTGTGAATTGTAATGGGGAAATAACTTATTATCATTTAATTTGTACCCTTAAATAAGCGTGACTTACAAAATTTGTGATATGTGATTGAAAAATGAATTGTAGATCAAAGAATAAATTTTGACTCATAAAATTTTTGATTTGTGATTGAGAAATAATTTGTGAATTATAATTTTTTACTTTTTATCGAGAAATAATTTGTAACAAATTATTCGATAATTTGTAACCAAGTTGTAAAATTATATTTATTGATCACACATTTTCGAATTATTTGGTCACAACTTATGAAATTCTAGTCATTATTCTAAATTTAATTACAATTACACAATCTTTTAGTTTACATATTATTTATTGGTAACTAAACTCAAATAATTGGTCATGACACTCTTCGTCCCACTCTACTCTACCACAACCACGCCAACGTAATTGTCACCTCTACCGCCAACGCCAATGCCACCACCCCAACCGCCACCACCATCTCACGAGCGACGTCAACATCAACACCACCACCGACAACTGCACATACAATCAACAAAACCTACCCTAAAACTTCGGCATCGCAAGATCGCACAATGCAGTGTAGCATGTCGTGCAGTGGCATCGACATCGGTGTACCAAATCCTAGAGCAGCATCATCGCCATGCGCAATGCATAGCAATCACAGTGTAGTGCCCCTCACATTGCGTTACAGCAGCGATGTCATTGTGCACAACTGTCGTTGTTGCAGCGGTACTCTCGTCGCACGTAGTGGAGATGTTGCTTAGCGGCGTCGTGGTGCCATTGACGGTGCCCTCGACGACAACTTTTTGTTGCGATAGAAAGATAAGGAGAGAATGTGAAACGTGCTGCATCATCGACAACTTTCCGAGCAACAGCTTCAATTGAGAGAGAGATAGAAGAGAGATAATAGATATAATGAAAATGATAAGGGTGGGGGCGACTCCGGGGGTATAGAGAGAGAAAGAAGAGACTAGAAAATAATTAAGGTTCGATACGGTAGATGGATAAGGAGGGTGGGTATTTAAAATAATTTTTATAATAATAATATTAATAAAATTTTTAATTTTAATTATATCTAATTTTTTTAAAAAAAATTTATTATTATTAAATATGAATTGAGATATTGAAAACTCTTTGTTGATGTAATTTCCACAATTTTTCCCCTCATGTATTGTTCTCTTATTAAAGTTTATTGACCCACGGGCTTTTAAACCTTTTTAAAGATACGGCCCAATCCACCTTATTTCTAAACGGAAACCTGAAGAGTAATTTCAGGACATCTTATTAGGAAAGTCCAAAAAATTTGGCTCTAATCCAAATATAGTAGCTAGCTGAAAAAGGTCCTACCGGGAGTCGAACCCAGGTCGCTGGATTCAAAGTCCAGAGTGCTAACCACTACACCATAGAACCGTTGTTGAGACAGCTGTTCCACATTCAGTATATAAAACAAATTAACTCTCTGTGCCCCCACTGAATTGAAATTGCTCTTGGCCCGAATTTAATACAAGTTATATTTCTAACATTGTTCTTATTTTATTTTAAATAGGTATTATAAACTTAGATACTAAAAGGATTGAGATATATACTGAAAGATATTATATAGATGCATAAAAAGTTCGACTCTTAGTGTATTTGTTTTATAGTTATATTATCAAATGAAATTGAGTTCGAACAATTTCATAATGAATGAGGCTAGAATTCCTCTAGAATCCAAGCACACAATTCAAATACAGTTTTGTTACTGCTTCACGTTCTAAGATTCTATTATTCATATAATTTTTAGGAAAAATTGCAGCAGCGGTCCCTAACCTTTTCAATTTTTACAAAGATGAGGATGGTGTGAGGTGGGGATAGATTTTTTTGTTTTATTATTTTTATTGTCAACATTTGAAAATATGCAAAGTTACCATTTTATCCCTTTCATTTTATTGAAGATTGGTCAAAACTCACTTTTTTTTATCAACTAACGGTCAAATGTGTAACACCTCAAATTTTAATTATATTTTCATATGGGCTAAATTTAAGGTTAGACATTTAACAAATGAATAGTTCATGTCTAGCTTCGTCGTCACACTAAAGTTCAAAAGTTGAAGTGACAAACACAACCTACTTATTTAAGTAAATGATTTATTTTGCTTATGTATACTTTTTAGAATGAGCAATGTTGTGTATACAAAATTAAATTACAAAATGGTTGATAAAATATGTGTTGGCAAGAAATGAACTAATGATTTAAAAAACAGTTTTTGAAATCATTGGCCAAAATCTTGCCAACACATATTTTATCAACCATTTTTGTAACGCAAATTTGTTCATGTAGATTAACTCTTTTAGAATTTATCGTAAGTTATTTGAGTCGAATATTTAAGTATTTCATATGTTGATAAAACTATATCGATATTATACTCATTTTGTAGATCGTGCTAAATAATATAAATTGGCTCTAGAAAAAATAATTTTGGGCTAGTCATATTCGAGTTATTTTGATAGAAAGAAAAATAATCTAAATTCTATATTTTATTAATAGTAATAAAAAAGAATAATATTATAATAATAATAATTATATATATATAATAATAATAATAATAAATTGAAACGTCAGGTACGTTTCTTAGAATTTGAAAACCATAAATCACTCATTTTTATATAATAAATTCATTTAATTAACCTTTTTTTACTCCAACACTTAACCGTCCCATGACAGATTGGATTGTCCACAATAATTGATTTGAAATAAAGAATAAATTAATTAATCTGTTGAATTTTCAAACCTAACGTGTGGGCGTTTGAATTTCTAATTAAGGACATGTTTGTACCACATTAAAATTTTCATTCTCATTCTTCAACTCATTTTCAACCATACATTTTTCAATAAAATAATATTTTCCATTATATCAATAATATTTCTTTTTTTTTCAACCGCACATTCTCCACCAATCTACTATTTCAAAATACATTATTCCAAAATAATGTGGTTCAAACATACCCTAAATTGGTAAACTGATACAAATGGATATTATATATATAAAATGCGCGAGTAGTGTTTTTTCTCCATTTACCTATAATTTTTCACACGTTAACACACACTTATTTTATTTTATTTTATTACATCAACCACATTCAAAATTTCACAAATTGGATTTCATTCTTTTACAAACATTCTATCCGGTTTTAATTAGTCTCAAGGAATATTTTTAGAATTTTTGATATCAATAAAGGTAAAAATACATACTACAAAAGTGGTAAATTCTTTTTTTTTTTCTATGTTTATATAAATTTTTGGTATAAAATACTTAAGGCATTGTGGTCGATTTCTATGTTAAATCCTTCAAGTTTGACCATTAGGTCAATATATTAAATATTTCGGGATGAACCGTTATGTCAATATGTTAAATTATATGGGATATGAGAATTCTTAAGAAATTCCTTGA